>JAUZNC010007772.1:0-33443 GCA_034780395.1 Vannuccia rotundouncinata | reverse complement strand
ACTATCACTGTTCCACATGTCTCTAACAACACTATCACTGTCCCACATGTCTCTAACAACACTATCACTGTTCCACACGTCTCTAACAACACTATCACTGTTCCATATGTCTCTAACAACACTATCACTGTTCCACATGTCTCTAACAACACTATCACTGTTCCACATGTCTCTATCACTGTTTCACATATACTTAATCCACCATTTCAGCCCACAGACAAGGATCCATCTCTCCCGCTAGCGATTCCTCTTGTGGATCCAGAAACCTTCCACCTCCTCCCTGTTCATTTTGCGGTGGATCCTGGCGATACATGGAAGTGGGGTAAAGATGATGAGGATGTAAAGAAGGTACTATATTGTACAAGAAGGTACAAACTGTCTCAACTCACTGTGAATTACATTCCATTTCTTTATTATTGATTCAGTTGAAGAAACACAAGTTGGATGAAGAGGGCAACCGTCGTTTGTTGGACTGTTATTTGCAGTGTATTAAATTCCCTTTAAATGGAGGATCTTGTTCCTCTCTGGGTGAATCCATGGGTTCTAGCAGTTCTTACGAGGACGGGGATGAAAAACCATCCAGCACGCTGACTCCTCCGACAAAACATCATCACAAGAATTCCGTTGCTAATAAGGTAAAACATTTGGTTATCCGGAAATTTGTCACCTTCAAAGTGTTCTCTTAGAAGTGCTTTCATCCTTTCCAATCAGATGGGGAGCCTGGGTCGTAACATTGGCAAGTCGATCAAGAAAGCGCTCAAGGTCAACGACAGTGGCCGGGAACGTAGAAGCAGTATCTCTGGTCTAAACACTCAATGCACGACTCACGCCCTTACCTGGGACCGGTTGGGGGATAAGGAGCATGTGTTTGCTGCTCAGGTCAGAGCTAATCCGCCACCTAGATTTACCGAAATGATCGGTGAGTGTAGTTATTTGGGATATCCCGTCATTATCAATGCTAACTGCAATCGTAACTCTTTCCTATGATTGTAGAAAACTTTCTCATAAGTGCGGAAGAAAGATTCGCTGAGCACGATATCCTACACAGAAAACGCAGTAAGGAGATCGTTCGCAGGGCTGAACAGCGTCGTGTGTCACACATCTCAGCGTCAGAGTGTATCTCCACTGGTTGTACCATGTTTGGTAGTCTTGAAACTGACAACCTGTGTTCCTTGTGCTACCGAGAGTTACACAAACCCTCGCCTGTTGTTACCATAGTAACCACACCTCCTGGTGTCGATGAAGATAAAATTCCATGTAGAACACCAAATTGTACTTATTTTGGCATCCCGAACAAACAAGTAAGCTATTTATACAAATACTGAACTTTATAGAGTATACTGTTTAGTATGATCGTTAATAATTTCACTACTTATTGCATGTACTACTTATAAGTAATATATTAATTATATTGAATATAATTGACACTTTTCAAAAATTATGTATATAACCGTCTTCTACAATTAATAATAATTTGTGATACCCTGTAACCTTTTAGAACTTCTGCTCTCACTGCTACAAGGCACGACCAGCCTGCCGCACCCCCAACTGTCTCTACAAAGCAGGAGATCTGTCTGGAATACGATGTGACCTCTGCCAAACTTCCACCACCAACTCTATCCACTCATCTACTTCCTCCGTCTCCCCTGCCACCACAAAGAAGACCCTCAAAGCTAGCAACCCTGGCAACAAGAAAGATACCGTTCTTACCACACCTAGCAACAACAGAGCGGCCATCGTTACCCCTAACAACAAGAAGGCCTCTGTATCTCCATCCATGAACAGAAAAAAGGAGCCCTACGTAACTGTATCACCAATCTCCAAGTGCTAATCTTGGACTATTTTTATGGCCACATGGGGTTGGATGTTTCAATAGCAACAGCTGCTTTGAGAATGTGATCATCTTAATTTGTAATACCAGACGTCATTTGAGATACCTTCGGAAACTAAAAATATCTTATATATCAAATTTAATTGCTTTGTTTTAAATATTTCAACTTTTTTCTCTTAAAAACTGTCTACATATTATTCATTATATTATACCTTTTGTACATTGCTTTTTTAGTTTTACAATCTTCTCCACTCTGATGCAAAATATTCTTTTCATATTACTTCCTTCCTTCTATGCTCAAATCCTTATTTACCCCAGATCATTAAGAGATCAACTCCTCTTGCATTAGGTGCGTACTCAAAGCAACTCTCTATCTCAACACATCTTTTTGATAGCCAATTACACTATTTATTCGATAGCTGCTTGATTTCTACCTCTGCAATTCTGTGCTGTGATGCTGAGCTTATATTATGCCCACCACTATACCAAATCAATGCTGTACCTCTCTTTTGCTTTATCTACTAGATTTAGAACTCTTCCATACCTTTCCTGTGCCATACATACTGTATTCTTTTGTTTATTTTACAAGTTCCAGAGCTCCAGTTATTTGTGGCCTTCTTGATTATTTTCAATTCTGCTGACTATATTCTTTATTCCCCCCTTACTCATCCCGAGTTAACAACTCTTTTAATGAAATCAGAACAGAATAATTACTTCTTTTTATTTTTATTACTAAAGATCTTTTCAAATATAACTTTACTCACAAAATTGTAAATAACACAGTTTATTATTATTATTGGCAAATGCAAATTAGTATTTTCGTCTTAATCCCAAAGAATATATTATACACCTTTATTTAGTGTCCTTGCAATTGGTATTTTCACTTATTTATTTTAACCTCTGAATCAAATGAATTGTTATACTCGCAACCAGCTCACTGCCCACGTCGGTGTAAGGGGAATTTGTTCCATAGATTTCTTACTTCTACATAAATCAAAACTAATTTGCTTAAATCTGTTGTTATTCAATTTATCTGATTCGTGTTATTTGTATATATATATATTATTTATTACTTCCATTGTCCTTATACACTTCACTTATTTATCTAGAATTATTTAGTCTTGGAATGTTGATAAATATTTGTTTATTATTATTTAATTTATAAAATGAGATTAATTTAAAGCATACCTATATTTTGAATTGTGTGTATAATAAATTATATTACTATATATATGTTATTGTTTTTGTTATTTTCTTTGCAGTATCATTGCAACCTGAAATTTTATATTGGAAAATGTCTGTTGGTTGAAATAGTATCGTATATGCGTATATTCATGTTTGTATATTACTGAATGATTTTTATCTATAATTAAGGTGAAAGCTCGTCACTAAAAGATACTATTATAATATAGTATATCTCGATTTTGAAAATTTATATAAAGATTAACAATCAGAAGTAATAAAGAATGTGTTTGATGAATATTTAGATATAGGTGTTCCGTTGTTTTAATGTATTCAACTCTATGATCTAAAACTATATTAATATTTGAAACAATCGAATTTTACAACTCAAATTATTTATCTTATGGTTTGCATTATAATTTTTTTTTTTTTTTAAATAGGAACCTACCTACAAATTTATACCGTTTTTATATTTACCAATTTATTAATGTTGCAAAATATTTTCTTAAATGTATACATTTTCAATGAAAATATAATTTCATTTTAATAATATTTTAGGACTATGGATTATATCGTTTTTAGGCTAGGTATTTGTATAATGAATTGGTTAGATATATACATTTTCATCCCTCTATTTTTTTAAGGACATATTACATATACAATTATCTTAACAATATATACATTTGCTTAATTTTTCAGTTTTCATTGCAATGTATTTAGTCTCTATTACCTATAATACATATTAGACTAGTTAAAATATCTTAACATTTTAAATATGTTTGACTGTAATATTTAATTTAGCCTATGACAAAATAACAGTTAGGTATTGATTGTATATATATATAGTGGTTGCCCTAACCTCCTTAAAACATATCTTAGATCGACAATGAGACAAGAACCGTTAAATAAATCACTTCCCAACAAACATTTGTAAATAGTATAAACAATGACTTATATATTATTTATCTAGACCGACAAACTGACAAATATTCAACAGTAATAAACGTCCGCGGAGGAATAGATCTATATCGATAATCAGTGCCAAATTGATGGGCGGAAGTTCAACAATAACTCTAAGATTAATGAAATTTATTAATTAATCGGTTAATATTTATTAAAAACTCTCTTTAAAATGAAATTAATGCCGTGTATAATTAAAATGCACTCTGGGCGTTTTTTGATCAGTTTGCCGGTCTTTATTCCAGTCTTGATAAATAAAATATAAGTCAATAAGTATAAATAAATAATAAATTCCCGCTTAATATAAAATGCGAATAAATTGAAATATTATTTTGAAATAAAAGGAAAATAAATATCGTAATTTTTCAAATTACCAAAACACGTTTATTATGCATATACTTATATTATCGAAACAAAATAAATAAATATATTGAAATGATTTTATTTGATAAAATATAATAGTGGTACGAACGTCAAGCTATATTATTATTATTATTATATATGTTAAAATATCCCTTTAATTTTATAATTTCATGTATATTAGAAATATAACAATTAATTTTCGTTATTTTTTATGTCTAAACTTTATAAAATCTAAAGTTTATTAATTATGAGTGCCGTATCAAATTTGCTTGACATTATTGAAACATACTTATTAAGACCTGAAAATAAATTTCATTTGTCACTACTGAAAGGAATAAGAAATGGTCTGGTGTAAGTATAATAATATTAAATATATTGTAATTTACAGTTCACTTCAATTTATTTAATATTTATCATTGTATAAAAAGATTTTATATGCGAGCTTATCCCTTTCTAAAAACTACAATTTCCTTTTGACCAAATTTATCACAATGAGTTTCAAAGAAACAATAATATATGTAATTGTGTCTTAAACATAAGCTATAAATCATCTCTTTTTTAATAAAGTAGCTGCAATTTATGTTCTCTTGGCTAATTCTTACCATTTGATTATGGGGGCACCCTCTCTATAAAATGACAGCCCAAAAATAACATGGAATACTATAAATAAAGAGTTGCTGTTGGGTACATTTTACCAATCTGTGCTAATTACTAATATATGCTGCACAAATTACCAATTTACATATTATTTTTGTGAATTTAACTGCTTTATGTAAAATTAAAAAATAATAATAATTGGTGGATAAATGTTCCAATGAATGAGAAATGAGAGATATGGCTGTTCTGATCTTATTGGCAGTAAGGTACTCATCTTCAGCAACCGTCAAAACAAGTCCATAGACAAGTGCTATTCTGTATCCTGATGTAACTTCACTAAGTTCATGTTAACAGTATTAGTATACATTAGTGCTATATACACAACTACTCAGCCTCAGGATGACTAAAAGGAAACAGTGTCCTCCTTTCACATATTGCAACAATTTGTAAAGATTTGGAATGACCACCTTCTTTTCTTTTCATATCATAATTTATTTTTAATTTCATCAACCAAATTGAAGCAAGAATTACTGACAGTGACCTTAGAGGAATCAAGGATTGATAAGGATAAGAAGATAGTAGGCATTAAGAAAAGAAAGCAATAACCATATGGGATTTACCATGTAATTTCATATGCACTACCTTTTACTAATTAGTACATCACATTGACATTGTATTGCATACTACCTAGCTATATAACATTCTTTGCATTGAGACTGGTTTTATATATAATTTTTATTCACAATAGCAAATATCTTTTGTATAAAATATATGACTTTCACTTGGCATTCTTGACATTTACAGCATAATCAACCTTTCTTTTCTTTCAAAGTATTTGTTTGGAAATATTTATTTTTCTAATAGTCAATATTCTTTTTTATTATCAATTTATTAAAAACAATTCTTAATTATGTTTTATGTTTGTTTTTGAGTAAAAAATATACAAATTATATAGAAATTGAAAAAGAAAATGATATATAATTTAAGTATTTTTTACAAAAATGTTATTGTCAGAAATTTAAATACTCTGCAGAATTTTGGAGTTTATGGTAGAGTGGCAACACTGTAATATAAATGAATACCTTTTAAATGTTTATAATATACATTTATTTACTGAATATTGATACCTAATCTGGATATAAAAATATTTTAAATAATCAGGATTCCCACTATTCATTCCTTGAAAACCCTTGAATTTTGTAATGCCCCTTGAGAACCCTTAATTTTAGAAAAATGTATGTTTTTACCTATATCCATGAATCCCCCTTGAATTTTTATTTTTTTCATGTTTATTTTTATACTTTTAAATTTTGTACAATGATATATTAGACCAGTTCTTTTCTTTTATATATAATAGTAATTTTTAATAATATTATAACATATGTTGGTGACCAAACATGAATTCTGACCAATCTGGAATATTTGGACCAAACAGTAATTCTTGTTTGGCCAGATGAATCTTGGATTGGGTTGACCATATGTGAATCTCAAAATCATGTCTTACCTGTACTTTATATGCAAAGAAACAAATGATATTAAATGAATTTATTATATGAAAAACTCATACAACATAGAAATCTGATTTTAAAATATTTGTGTTTTTGTCCAATGAATTAAGAATTGGTTTGACCAAACAGGAATAAATTATAATAATTAGTTTAACATCTGTATAATTTGTAAATAGTTCTAACAATGTATTATATAATAATGTCACGTGAGTAGTATGTCATAGTGATCTCTGTGACACAAATCTGATTAGTCGAGAGCATTAAACCAACCCCCCCCCCCGACTCCGGTAAAACCTATGTTAAACTTTTCCTCACCTTTACTAGTTAAATATGTCCACACCTTTACTGGTTAAATTCTGGCGAATAAGAATAGAGTAGCATGTTATATAAGGAGGTGTGTGAGTTGTTGATTTCATTCCCACTTCTTGTGAGCTCTCTAACTGTTGTCTCTCGTCGGTCTCCTCTTCCCTCTCATCATGGCTTTTTCATCAGATTTTATTAATGAGGCGGCGTTTCAGCCTGTACTTCTGTTCATCAAGGAGGGTCCTCACCGCTGTGTCCAGTCTCAGGAGAAATCACTCCATTTTATTGACGTTAAATCCTCTACGGGCTCAACTCTGATGTTCATGAACTCCATCATAACAAATCACAAGTGTCCTGTCAACGATAAAGTCCTCGGCTATTCCCAGACTCTGGAAACGTGTGGTGACGAAACGCGGGGGAGGAGACGAAATCTTTACCGCCCATCAGTTTCCTCTTTACAAGAATGGTCCATCAGTTACCCTGCTTTGCAATAACAATCAGCCAGAATGTTTTCCAGAAAAAGTGAGATAGTTGGTAATGTTTAAAAATCTACGCCATACCACACAAGTTGGACAACTTGGCCGACCAATGTTTTCTATGAATTCTAAATTTCTCACTACAGTCTTTCAGGTTATATTTAGCAAATAAACTACTGAGTAATAAGATTTTGTAATGTAAGTGTTGACTTGTCATGTTTTAAAATAAAGTCAATGTATTAATAAAGAATAAATTGGTTTTCTTACTTTTAAAGTCGATAGTTTCCAGTAAGGATAGTTTTCTCAATTAAGTAATGTTGAAATTTTATGTTGAAACAAATGAAAAAAGTACGTTTTCAAGATAAATGAATTTAATGCATGGGGGGATTTTTAATGAAAATCTTCTTTCCGCTAAAGACGACTGCCTTATGTTATTACAGTTGATTCTTATAATTAATGCATGACATTTCGTGTTTATTCTCTAAGTTTATCATTGATGAAAATCCTTTAAAATTATATAAATACATACAATGGTTTAATTTATAAAATCTTCCTCCTCAAAGTTTTCCATTACTTTCACACAACATGAAATTTCATGCTTTATCTTACATATAACTAACTATATGATTATATTCAACCAATGAATTTTCAATTAAAAGTATAGCAAAATACTATACTCTAAAATACTATACTAAAATACTATACTCGCTTTCAATGGACAACACATTCCAATACCATTCCATTACTTCCACGAATACGGTCAAAATTACCTCAGAAATTATTTCAAGAATCTGTTCCCATAAATCGAAAGAATTGAGTAGAATTAGTGTTCTTTGTGTAACTATTATAGAAATGGAGAAGAAACATGGTGATGTTTTCTCTTCCTTGTTGGAATCTATGCACTTAAAAGAGGATGATTGTGCAACTGCTTTTTCGAAATATGAAATGATCGCTACCAATATCATTAAAAATGGGGAAATCAATTGGGGTAAGAATATCTCAGTGCTTACCTTCCTTAAATACTTTCTCAAAGAATGCAATAGAAAGTATCCCACATGCAATCATGAATCTATTAAAAATGACGTACTTCATCTATTCACTGATAAATTTGAAAGATGGATTACTAATCGTGGAGGATGGGTGAGTTAAATTTATGATATTCTAATTAAATAAATTATTACAATGCAATTTTTACATGGAATAATGCTTAACGAATCTTTTTATATTTGCTGAAGTTGCTATAGCCATGTTTGGATTCTTGGCTCGGATATAATCCATTGTTTCATCCATAAACTAATATTTTTATAAACCTAGCATACTGACTCCTATTTATCGGTTGTCTGCATACTATTAATATAAAGTTTCCAGATTATATGCTTTTAAAATATGTGTTGTAATACTTGGACAATAAAGTCAATATCTTTTATAAAGATTTGGTTGATTTATTACTTTTAAAGCAGTTGTCAGTATGAATAATCTTCCCTAATCTTTTAGTTTATATAAAATATACAATTCTTTTTGGATTGATGAATTCATAATATTTTTTATGAAATTTAGGGATTTTTAAGGATTTTTAAAAAATATTAAAATTTGATAAAATATGTAAAAATTAGCTAATAGTAACTAAAATGATAATTAGAGATAACTAAGGAATATAGTGATTTTTATCTATTTTTAAGGTTATTTATAGATTTTTAACGATTTTCTGAACTTTTAGGAATTTTTATCGATGATAATTTGTGTTAAAATTCATTAAAATATGATAAATGTTTATAAAATAATAATTATAGATTTAGCAGTTATTAAGGATATTTAGTGATCTTTAGGAAAATTTTTAGCAGTCAGTATGGATAATCTACCTTTTTCTTTTACTATTTTTATTCCCTCATACTCCAATATGAAATATATAATCGGAAATAAAAAGATAAAAAATATTAGAAACAAGATTTATTGAAAGGGAGGGAAAGCATTTATACAGCTAATATGGAAAATACAACATGTATAGAAAAAAGTCCATCAAAACAGTCACAAATGGTTTGCATATAATACAATACAACAGATACAAAATTAATAGATACATTTTAAAGTCATAATAAATTGTACGTAACATTTATATAATTTCGATTATACTGGATGTAATTCTTTTATATAGAGTATAGAGTTGGAAACAGGGTTAATTAATAGATAAAATTTATGAATGTATTTAGAAGGTTAGCTAACATTGCTGATAAATACACTGCTAAATTTTCTTTTATGACTATGGACCACCAATTTATCAATTTTTTCCATTGTTATAGGCCAAACCGTATTCTTTATTTTAGATAATTGCTGGCGTAATTGCTCATTACAATATATGACGCATGGCACTCTTTGAATATTGATTAGAGGAGAGGAGATGTAGTAGCATAAATGAAGAGAATATCGTAATTGCCTCGATCGAGTATCCGTAGCTTTACAATTTTATAGTTTTCTTTTGATAACATTTTCAATGGCTGATCAAGTGTTCGCGAGTGAGATAGTAGAAAATTATTTTTACCCTCTGTTAAAGTTAAATCAATCATGTCTATGATATCCTCATTCTTCTTTTTATGTCAGTTGATGAAGGAGTATTTGAAGGTAATAATAGTGGTCTGCTTTGAGTATATAAAGGTGATACTATGCTGTAGACATCTTTGCATAAAAATGATATTTGGTAAGATAGTTTTAAATCGAGCTTGTCTTCGAGGTGGATCGTGGCTGATGTAATTGATTTCAAGTTAAACTTTTTTTGCCTGGAATTCATGATTTTATATTATTATGAGTACTAAAGCCTCAATTTTCTAAATATTCTTGGCTCATTGTAGGGACATATTTTAAAGCACCGCTCTTACCGTTGAAATAAGTAATATATTGTTGACCTTTCGGCATTTTTTTTCCTATAACGAGCTCCAGTTATCTCCCCCCACTCCTCATTAAGCTTTTTCAGAATAGTTGATAATGTTATAATATCTATCGGGAGTGTGCATGATAATGTAAATCGTGCAATAACTTGTCGTCCGCGTGAGGATCAGTTCTTCACAGTAAATCCAACAAGATTTATTGTGATGTTATTGTAACCATAGATTATGATTTCCAATCCTATTTCGTTTTCAACCTCATTCAAAGTATGATTAAAACTATCCGCAAATGATTTCCACATAGCTGCATGAGATGGTTGGTATTGTTCCGCCATGGGAGAGTACTCTTATCTCCACTCTTGAGAGACTGCATGAGGAAGATTCGTGACGAGAATTAGTAAATTTCTCATAGTTTCGCACCCATTCAAACCAACGATTTCCCAGATCTTCCCTAACTTTGCAAGATTGCAACATCTGTGGGAATTTTGGGTAAATCTTTTGACGATTGCCTGAGATAGTCTCTTTGGTTACCAGACGTATTGCCTCTGGACTTCCGCATTTTTTATTCTAAATAGGTGGGCTCTTTGGAAAATCCTACGTGAAGTTGTTTCGATTCTATTAGTTCGTTAAGTTGGAAAGATCCGGAATAATCTTGAGTTATATCGATTTCATACGTGTCATATCCAGCGCCTTTTATATTTTCCTGGAATGATAATAATGTATCGGTATTCTCATCTGGACATGCATATTTCTTTATATGTGTATTCTTTCGAGATGATCCACAGCAGTAGAATGATGCTTTGTTTGATTATCCGGCAGCGTCATCTTTGGCCCGGAGTAGTTTAGTAGCCATGGAAATATAGATACTTTCACCGTCCTTCATTTCGTCTGGAGATGAAAATTTTCTAATCAATACTGAATCGATGAAATAGTTACTCCCTGGAATAAAACCACAACTATCTTTGACTTCATACTTATTGAAGTTGACTTTTTCTATTTCATTGAGCGAATTATGACGAGCTATAGCCTTCAATTGAGATATACGATTCTTTCTAGTTGTGAGATTGGAGTCAAGGAATCTGTTAAGAGAGCAGCATTTCTAAAAATATAAGAAAACGATAATTGAATATACTATATGCGATTACTATATAAAGATGCGATAGATCTACTTACTTGTAATGGTGTATAGTCGATGAAAATGCTGAAATTTAAATGTAGAAATATAATTTTCTGTATAAGGAGGATTTTTTATATACCTGTTGGAGAGACGTAAATTACTTACAGCGCATAGAAAGTGCAGCCTTATTGTTAGGTGCTGAAATGTTTTTACTTCTCTTTCAAACTGCAGCCTTATTGTTAGGTGCTGAAATGTTTTTACTTCTCTTTCAAACTGAAATATATATATATATATAATTTACTGCATAAGGAGGATTTCTGTTTATAGACTTTTACATGAGTCGTAAAATACTTACAGTTTTAAGTCTGCGGAGAGGAAGAAAAGTAAAATAAATAATGAGAAATTTTTTTCGTGGGAGGTTGATTCAGATGATTCAGAAAATTTAAGTTGACCCAGATAATTCATCTAATTTCATGCTTTCTATGCCAAATTAATTCTCACTGTCATCGGACGACCTCTAACGAATGGAATGCGTTGGAGGATTTTATCAGAATACTTAGATGGCTCACATGTAAAAAACATGAAATTTCATACCTCAATCCATGTTTTTAGTTTTAAAATCAAATTCTCCATATATGCGATATTGTAACATTCTTGGCATTCGTCGCTATACTATACAAATTTGAATTCACGGCCATTTTTTATTTCCGGAAAAATTTAACACGTATGCGATATTTAAAAATTTTTGACAACTTTTTAATAGTACATTCGAATTCTCCATTTGTTATTTAGTATTAATTGTCTTTAAAATTATGTAAATCCGATTCTGTATAGCCGAAATAAAGATAATCAAGTACCACGCATATCGCGTTTAACTATACTATACAAATTTAAATTCCCCGCAAAAAATTTATTCCCAGGGCAATTTTTCATACGTATTGTGGAGAAGTGAAAATCGTGTCATTAACTCAGATAGCAATCAATAAGACAGACGTTAGCCAATAACCGTTGATCATCCGGATTCTGTCATCCCTATTTTTAGAAACGCGTAATTTTGGTGCTCAATAATTTAAAAGCGATAATTAAAAACCGATTTAAATTTGCATAGGAACCACATACCGCGGACGATAATCCAAACGCATCTATCCTTGGGATTAATTTTAACTTTGAATTAACTGGACTCCTATTGGATGGGAATTTAACTAGTAAAGGTGCACACAAAATTTAACCTTTAATAGTGCGTAAATTAATTGAACATGTAAATGTGTGGAAATATAGTTTTGCTGGAGTCAGGGGGGGTCTTTGTTCAATGCTTTCTACCAATCAGATTTGTGTCACAGAGATTACTATGACCTACTACTCATGTGAGTTTTTACATATAATAAATACATTCAATATCATTTGTTTCAATGCATATAAAGTGCGATTTTGTTATTCATATTTGGTCGACCAAACCAAGATTTATCCGAGCAAACATGAATTCCTGTTTGGTCTTACCAATTCTGGATGAGTCGGAATTCACTTTAATGTCTCTTAAAAATCTGTTTACTATCCCTTGAGTTTAAAATTTTAACAAGCATGAGAACTGATTAATTTTTATGAACTGGAACTAATAATATATATTAACTCTTAAATCAAAAATTTTATATAAATTGTTTCACATAAACTGAATTTTTGACATTAATTTTTAATAACTCTTGTGTTAACCTTCAAAAGTAAATCTATTTTAAAGATAATTAATTGCAGTCAAAGGTTTAAAAATTTAAAACTGTCACCTATTCTTCAATCAAAAGTGTTTAAAAGCAGGAGTAAAATAAGACACTATAGAAAACAAATTGTTGTGAAGAAAAAAAAACATTTAGCATTTATAAATTACATCAATGTAAATTTCTGGTCTTTTAAGAATATTTTGTTATTATATTATCATAAATTCGTTTTTATGTAGTTATACAAACATATATTACAATTCTTTTTATTGCTAATGTTCACAAAGAGAAAAGGTCAAATTAATTCTCCCAAACTTTATTATCTAGTGGTATTTTTTATTCTTTATCTAAAAGAAACAAAGTAATTTAAATGTTTTTTTATTTCAGATATGGAACCAAAATTCGACTTCCCCATTCACTTGTCATGACATTTCTCTTTCGGGAAGGCAGGTATGATGTTGACTAACCTAAATTTATACTAAATATTTGATTACCTGATTATACTAATAATAGAAATAAATATATATAGATAAAATAATAGAAAAATATGGTAACATTCAATATATATTTTAATTATAATATGTTTATTGAAACAAAAATAGGTTGTTTAATATATTAATTAATAAAAATTTTGTGGATGTAATAATGGATAATCATGTCTCTTGTCGAATATTATATAAACTGCCGCGTCATCATTCAAATAAAATTTATTATTCATATCATTTGATTTGATATTTTCATATTTTAAGTTCATGTTCTAATTTCATGTTCGTGTAAATAGGATGTTCACAGAATCAATGTAATCAATTTTTCGATTTGCAAGAAACATTAATCAAAATTAAAGGGTGTTGATTAATTTGGTTTTTATGCAACCATATTTTGTTTATTTTAATATCAAATGAAAATTAAATGTTTATTTATTTAGTGTTTACATTAAATATATGATTCAATTATTTTTAAATAATTGGATTCTTACACTCATTATATTATTTAGATCAGTTTCTACTATATTTTAATTCACTCTATTGATTTCTAAAGCCTGTTGTACGATATGTGTGTACTGCGTTGATTTATAAAAACTTTGATACTGTTTAATAATATATTATTTTACTGTATTGACTTTTAATTATTTTAACAATATAATCGTTTTTTATACTAAATTTACAAGCACACCAATTTGAAATATTTCTTAATAATGCAATTGTTTTATACTAGATAGAACAATCTCTGTTACTGAGAAAAACTCAAGTTATATGTGGGAATTTTTTTTTATTTTATTTTTTTTTAACAAACTGACTTCAGATCTATTTTTAACTATGACGTCACTCGTTTTAATTTTAGCATTTATTTAATTTTAATGAATCGAAGTGTTACGGTTCTTGTTTACTGAGGCTTTTGTATTGACCTTCTTTTCAGTCTTCGATCTAAAGCCAATGACATCTTAAATGCAACCTTCATACACGCCAAGAATCTGGCCTCGTTTGTCTTCATTTATAGAATTGTGACGAGGGCCCTTCTCATGTTCACCAATAAAAATGAGAGAATTCGAACCTTTATATCAGCTTTCATAACGGGATATTTGGTCTTTGGGAAATACAACAAAATAAATGAACAGGTAGAAATTTCCTTTCAAAAGATTTTTGGTTATATAGCACTACATGGTTAGCATTACGTTGGTATTCAATTGAGGTTAAGTATTACCAAACTTTGTCTTCCTGGAAATGTCACAAAATTAGGACACATAACTTCGAAATTGTGGAGTCTAACACCGTTTATAAGACAAATGTAGTCTTTTATTTTAGTGCAAATAGATATTTATTGTAGAGAATCAATCCGAGGTGCAATTTCTTGTAAGTTAAAGGTGATGATTCAACAAAGTTTTGTAAATCTTTTATGATTACCTACTCAGAAAAATATCAACGGTATTTGGTACTATCGGTTTATACTGTCTATTGTATATTTAGCTGTTTTAGAATAACATTTTGATCGTTAGTTTTAATTTTTGTCTAGTTTTTATTAAATGCTTCCCCATTCTTCGAGTGTACCAACATCTAACTAACGAAATTCTGTCTCATGTATCGCCTACAAACCGTTTTTATTACATATAATAGCTACACTAAAGAGAATAGAATGGTTCCGCTTTTGCAAACTGGTAATGTTCCAGTATGGAAATATGGGATATATTATCGATAAATTTTTAATGTGAACACTTTATTTATTTATATTTAGAGTTTCTTTATTATTCTACACAAATAAAATTCAATGTTGCAAATATAAATTAAGGTTACCTATACTTTTATAAACAATTAATAAGATGCTCTTACTCTTCAACAAAATACAAAGTCTACCGATTATAGTGCCATTGAGGTTAAATATCGATTTGTGACGACATCATGCATTGATAAATAAGAAACTTTTAATATACTGGATAAATTATTTTTGAATATATCGATAGATATTTTCCTCTTCATATTTAATAATGTATAATATGGTTATATCTCAATGATTTACTCTCTATATAATGTATAGTATAGTTATATCTCTGTGATTTCTTCTCTATATAATGTATAGTATAGTTATATCTCTATGATTTCCTCTCTATATAATGTTTAGTATAGTTATATCTCTATGTTTTCCTCTCTGTAATATAATATTTAATTATAGTATAAATATCAAGTGTATTTTTAACAATTTTCATGCTATAACAATTTACCATCCTATATGTATATATATTAAACTGAATTTTAATAACTCATACTATTATATTATTATAAAATCGATATTATATATTAATAATTATATACTTCTCCTAATGTTGTTTTTCGCTAATTTAGGCAGTGTTTCTCATTTATTTAATTTATTTATTTACATATGTTGCCAAAAAGTTTTTGTTTTTTGTAAAATTTTATTTAAAATTTTAATAAATATATTTATAATCATGGATGAATAAGTAATCAACGAAAAATATTGAATCACATTTTTTAGTATGACAATATTATCTCCACTTAATGCACTCCTTCTAACAACTCCAGGTCAACCTCTACCTCATGTCCAGGGTGATATATGGCCTCGCACGTCTTGTAGTAAAACGCAGGCTAATCTCGCTCCCGGCTGTCTCCTCTTCCGATGGTCCAGCCTTCCCGTGGTTCTCAGCGATGGTGTGGGGTGTTGCCTTGGTCCTATTTGAACACGAGAGGGATGTTTTGCAGCCATCCTTACAGGCCTCTATGACGTATCTTTATCATGATAGTCAGCGATGGACTGGACTTATTGATTTTTTACCATATAACAAATCGCCTGATAACAATTAAACAATCTATATACTAAATTTTTATTTTTATTTAATTGACAACTGACTATATCAATTTCATAATACAAACACTTTTCAACAGTCTTCTTTGAATGTGCACACAAAGTATTAAATTGGTTTTAAATGATTACAAATGAGTTTGTTTTATTATTTTATAATATCATTTTAGTTGTTACAAAAATTATATATATTTTTTATTTACTACTTAGCAGTAATATATAATGTAAAAGTCTATTTCTATTATATTTGAATCAAACAAAACTAATCGAGAGATCCAATATTTCTTCTATAATTCAACTATTTAGATTATTTGAGAACCTACTGATGAATATAATTGCATTTGTAGATCGTGTTTCTAATAAAATAATTTTTATAGACGAACAATTTTGTTTTTATTTATTTAAAATAATATTGCATTAATAAAATATATTTAGTGTTATATTCCAGACTATACAAATTGTTACATAACATCTCCATCAGCAGCAGAACTCGTTCACTGAGATTTAGCCAAATAATAAATTTTAATTTGCTTGCGTAGTCTATTTTAATCTTGACACCAGTTCGTATTTTTGTTTTTTATACTGCATTATTAATCTATTATAATTCTGTATTAACTTACACATTGACTAAAAAATCTATTTCTTTACATTTTAGCAATTAATATCTAAAACATTTTTATAATAAAATATTTTTTTAATTTTCTAAATTACAAAATGTCAAATCTGTTATTTTATAAATCATGTGAAAAATATCGTAAAATTTGGTGAAAATTATCTTATAAACGAATTCTTATTATAAAAATAAATGTGCGATTTAGTTGTTTATTTTTTCTTTTTATAATGTGGCGTTTTCGGGAGTACAATTTTATGAGAAAAGGTCATAACTGGGATACCGAAAAACAAAAACCTATAAAATTCACTTAAATCAAAATTATACTTTTCAAAAAGCGCGAGGCCTGAATTTAGTAAAATAATTTGCTCACTATCACGCTGCTTAGTGTAGAATTTACTAACATAGTCAGTACGATCTTACATTGTCAACACAATTTCAATATCCAGTCGAATACTTCTAACCACTTTAAGATTTATAATCCTATCAAATGTAACAACTATATATTTTAGCAATACTAAAGTTGTAAAAAGACTAACTGAAGAATAGCATTATAACATGCGTCAATGTATTGCGCGCTTGTAAGTTCAATTATTATAATAAAGCGATTATGTAGTGACCTATGACTTCTAAATATCTTTCAATAGTACGAAAATGCTAATAAAATACAAGAGATAACAAATTCAAGTTAGGTAGCATTTTTATTCAACAATAATAAGTTGGTTAACTTCAATACCGTAAAGATGTGTTTTGGAAAAATGACAAAAGCTATATGGCAAAACTGAACGATAAATTGAAGCCATGTGTTTTCGGCATCAGTGTTCAAAAAATGGCCAAATTACACATAAAATTGGTCTCACAAAAAACTAAGTCAGTGTAGAGAGAGAGAGAAGAAGAACAGAGACGTTTTTCAGAAAGATACAAACTGTTGATAGTGACAATTACAAGTATATTATTAAACTATTACACAAGACACAATAATAACCATCAAAAATACTCATGTTTCTCTTAGTAAACAGTTGACATAAAGGTAGTGTACCAACGTTGCAATGACGTATTAATTTGTAAAAATTCTGAAAGCTTAAGAGATATTTTGGAACTGTAATAAGTTCACAACGAAACCACATTACAGTGTGTGCGCTATAATGCAATAATATAATATCTCTCCTCGAATTGCACTGATGAAAGCGAGCCGTTTGAGCATTTACGCACGTAGAGAAAACCTATCACAAAGAACCGCATAGAAAAAAAGGTAAAACCGTAGAGTAGAATATCTAGTAGTTTAAAAAAGTACAAATAATAAAAAAGAAACAGAAAACTCTTAACAATACAAAAAAGACTTTGCAAGTTAAGGGGAGGGATTTGGGTTAATAGATAAGATGGAGTAACTCACGTCTGCAACAGTGTAGCGTATATTATCAATGTCTAAATTAAAAAAAACTTTTGCAAGTCGGATCAAGCGGAATCTTTAGGAAATCACTAAATATAAATTGGCATAACTTGATAGACGATACGGATTCAATGCTAAGGGGTAATAAAATATAATCATGTAATCACTGAATTCAAATTACACATATATGATTAAAATTCCATTCTGCACAGAGACAAAACAAAAGAACTAAAGTCTATAGGCGGTATTACTAACAGAGAACAAATAAAGTAGTAAAGCTTGATCGGGTAACTGATTTTTCTACTTATTATAGTCAATAGTTAAATTGGTTATCACTCATGAATTACATCAATTTCTAGCGTCAGATTTGGGAAACAAAATTGATCTTTTCGTTTTCATCTTCATTATCTTTCTCCAATTCAGCGAACAATTAATTCAGCGCTTCGTTTATCAATAGCATCATCAACATCATCATAGACAACAAATGTCAAGGTCACACAGAGAAGATAAACAAAAGAGAGGGTAACATGGCGACGAGCAGAGCCCCGCCATCCACTCCCTGGGAATCACTTTCGACAATTATTTTGGGTAGATACGGTAGAGTAATCGGCAATTAAAAAGTGATTGGTGTGATAAGAAAAAGCCGAATAAACAAATAATAATATATATGACTATAGTGGATTAATTATATAATAATGTAATGGGTATTTGAGGTATGCATAATAGGTGAATTGAAATTGAATGAAGCAAATCATATGCAAGTGTTAGTTCGTGATAAGCGAAGCACATACCGATAGTAATAAATAAGATATAGTTACTTATAAATATAGAAATATATAAATATAGAAATATATTATGTAATATGGAGTGGTATAGTTTGTATACCACAATCTTAAAACACAAGCATACATACACTGTTACATAAGAAAAGATGACGGAAGGTTACAATATAGGACCAATAATAATAATAATAATACAAAAAGCAAAGGGTGACAAAATAAATGGAAACCGAAACAAAACCGCGGCAGCACATATCGTGGACCAGAAATTCTGATTGCCAATAAATCTTAGCAAAATACGGCTTACCCACTGCAGATAGGCCCAAAAACAAGATAAAAAGAAAATGAGATACACGTGTAAATGTATAGAGTAGGCTTCTAGTAGAATAAATAGATACACAGTAGGATAAACTATAGGGTCAGTCCCGCTCTAAGAAAGATACTCACACAGTGTTGAAGCTAGCGCAGCACTTACACTCTTCGAAAACAAGATATGAGACATTGGAGAGAGCGTTGGAGACAACGTGTGAGTGAGATAAAGCTATGTGGTAGCAGGATCTGTAGCAGAGAACCCCCGAACTATATATATTTGGCCGTTGCCAAATGGAATGCACATGTTGTATAGTAGAATACGAAATAAGAAAAAGAAAATACACAGGTGTGTGTTAAAACAAGGAATAAAACACGAGAAGAAAGCAAATAAGTCCACAGGCAAAATATGACAAAATGTTTATGACTAGGTGATAATAAGGAAGTGGGCTGTGGGGGGGGGGCAAATAAAGTGAAATAATAAATATTGTTGTCACACGTACAAGAGAACACCAAAGTTGGTGCCCTTAAGATGGGCATGGTTAAGATTTGGTGATGATAATTGGCACAGCGGCAAAGGGCAATGTTCAAATTCTATGTTTAGGACTAGAAAGGAGTAGGTTAGGTGGGGAGAGGGGGGGGTTGTTAGTAGTGTTGGAATAGTTCACTGCCCATCAGAGCAGTTGTGGGGTTGATAAAGGCGGTTGGTGGCGGACCACCATTGGAAGCACTGGCAGCGGCCGCCAGCAGAGTGTTGGGGTCGTACAACAGAGTCTGACCAGTGAGCTGTCCCGGATCACCCGGTGTTATTAGGTGGGGAAGTGCGGATGCAGTGAGACTAGCCGCTGTGGAGAGAAGAGACGGTGCTAGTTAGTTTTAATAAAGCAGAATACTTTTAGATCATTCGAGGAATATTTTGGTTTTCGTATTATTTTGAAAATATATTAAATATAGGTGTTGTTAATAGTAGACTAAATAATGTTTTTAAAATATGTACACTCTTTCAAAAAGGGTGGTTTAAAACACCTTTTTCACAGAACAGTGCATCTATTTCAATACTTAACTTGTAGATATAAATTAAGTATAATACCTAAATAAAATGTTAGTTTTCGACGAATAATTAGTGGATTAAATTACTAAATAGGTATTCTTAATCTTATGGTTGTCATTCTGTTCAAACTTCTATAATCCGTTATTTGAAATAGGTATAGAAAGTTAATTCCCTAATCATAATTGATAATCCTATTTACTTGAGTACTTTATATATTATATACCTAAATACAGGCAGTGACAATTCCTGGGTACACGGAGCTTAAATCACACGATATATATTATTATAGCAGTCATTGGTTTGTCTGCAAGTTGTGTTTGATAAAACATATGATTTTAGAATTACAACATAATTAATAACAACTTTCACACTATATTAATTTAAAAGCTTTAATTCGATTAAGAAAAACACTATATTGTACTTTTAATTATCTAATATAAAGAGTTTAATAGTAAACATAAATAATAGATATTATCAAGTTATAAATAACCAAACAGGCAGTTCACCAAAATCAAATATTCTGTAATCATGTTTTAAAAAAATATATAGCTTAAGATAAAATTGTATTAGTTCAATACATGTATTGTTAACCAGAAAAACATTCCCTTGTAAATTTTAGTATGGTTATAGATATTAATAATTAACTAAAATGTTTAAAAAATATCTTTTTTATTTATAATTTACAGAAATAAATTATTTTTCAGGCGGAATATTTAATTTGAATAATTTGAATGAATAAATACATAATTGATCTTACAAAAAAGCGCATATATAATTTGCTTAATCAATTGGGAACAATTAAATTTCACATTTCTAATAATAGCTAAATAATATATAATCAATATATAAACTGTTCTTCAAGGCCATTTGAAAAGAGTCAAAACATAAATTTGTTATTTTTTGTTAAAACAGAGAGATTATTTCATTAAAAACATATTTTCAAATAACCCCCAAGATTGTAATTCCATGAATATTATACAATGTTTAGATTTATTTAAAAGGGAGCAATGGGTTCAATTACGACAGCCCACCTAATTAATTGATCAGTCAGTATATAGGTAGGCATATATGAAAAGAAATTTGCACAAAGTAATACAATGACCTCCGTTTTGAGCGGTCAGCATTGTATTACTTGTTGAAATTGACTATTAGTTTATATTTCCAGATATTTCATACAAAACTACAGGGAATGGTTTTGGGGTAGCGGCTTTTCTTACTTGTACATTCCATGATGCTGCACGGACAACTGGTCCCTCATAACCGGGTGAATGGACAACCGGTTTAAAGAGTTCATCATAAGAAACTTTTCTAGACGGACACCAGCCAATATAACAAATATATTATAAACAACATTTTGAATTGTTGATAAAAAAAACTACTCCGAAAAATTATCCCTAATAACGAAACTATCTGGTCTGGATTATCAGGAAAATAATTGTGCTCCAATAAAGGTGCAAAAAATAGAATTATAATATGACAATAAATATAAAAGACGTCTTATAAAAATGTATTTTAAAGATGTATTAATCAATCCTAATAAATTCAGAGTTTGTTAAAATTAATTTGTCATAATATGTTATAGTTGTGTTTATTTATTAAACAGAATATTTGATTTAAGTAAACTGAACGTAATCTGGCCAAGAGCTAGTCACATAAAGAAGAGCGAGAGAGAAAGAATAGCCGATATACAATATGACAACGAGAGATTGAACCACTACCTTGTTAAACGAGCACTATATTGCACCAAAGTTTGATCAAAGTGCATGCTTCCGGGTATGGAGTACCCAGCTGAAATTAGGTGCCACTTCACATGTTCTAATGATTACACATAAATGTTAATCATGTGTTATGTTTGCCTACAGCTTGACATTGCTTTCAGAATTATGACACGCATACTATGCATCATATCAATTTGATTTGGATACGATAGCACGGAAATTCATATCAAAATGATTAGGAATATGTCGACAGTTTTTATAACCGCATAGTCACTATAATATACTAACTTTAGTTGACAATTATTAAGAAAATTAACGGGAACACAGTTACGACGAACTGTAAGCATAACTGCATTTTATTGTTTTTGTTTAGACGAGATTTATGAACTGATAAAATAGGTTTTAATAGATGGAATAAAACATCCTCAAATCCATAAAGTTGGCGGCATGAATTTAACAAATTACATTCAACAAATACAAAACAAAACATGAGACTATAATGAACAGACAGCAAGCTAACAGCAATATAACAGACTGGTGAGGTTCAAAGGGATGGAGAGGGGATGAGGACCAGGAAACGTTACCTTGGGTGACTGGTGGGCAGGAAAATGTTGTAAATGTAGGATGAAAGGGATTGGAGGCAGCAAGCAGAGCAGCCTGGCCTGAGGCAAAGGTTAGGGATGATGGCGTGGTGACACACTGTTGAGGTTGACAAGTGTTGGCTAGTTGAAGGAAAGAGTTGCCACCCAGGGTAGGAGTGGTTCGGTTGCCCTGAGACCCTACACACCAACGGGACATGTGACCAGGGGGGCAAGCAAGAAAGCCAATCACAGCGAGGTACTCAATTATAGTATTGATTTATCAATGAATTATTTAATATCAAGCGATGGATGCAACGTTATTCGAAAACGAAAACATGCTGAGATCATATTTTTTAATAATCTGATGGATTTTTCCTGAATAATTATTGTCAAGAAGTAGAAAATTAACGAGTTAAAACTATACAGTGGGGTTTCAATAATTTTGAATCTTGAAGTCATCAATTTGAAATTCCTCTATTTTTACAGACAAGAAACAACTTCACGTTACAAATAAAATAAATCAATATTTTACAATTTGCTCAATAACAACAGATACATTCAATATTTCTACTGCATAATTTTATTACAAATTCAAGGCTGGAATATAGTTTAATTTATTATTATTATTGTTGTAAACAATAAGATTACTATTAGAATAGATGTGATTATGGCAGCGCACAGAAACTTATAGTATATATCTAGACCATATTATAAAACTGGCCGTGTGTCAAGTAGATATAATATATATATATTGTATTTGGCAGTAATATACAACAATAACCTTATAGAGTCACACGGCACTACAGATTATCAATTTTATAATAGAAATTACACAAGCATTATTCACAATCGTGGATTATATATTAATAAATATATATTTATGTCTTGATAACTTATTAATATAGAAATCAATCAATGTAAAACTAAATTCTTTATTTAAATTCATTCTTAACTTAAACTTAATTCTTATTTAATGACAATATCAAATTTGACTCAAATTAGTACATAAGGATGAATACAAACAAACAAAAACGTCTTATAATATTTCAACAAGCAATTCTTTAAACCGGTGTTTATTCATAAATAATAAGTTCATTGAGTTAACACATTGAGTTAAATAGTTCAGTATAGCAAGCAATGTTAACGCGAACATACAAAAAATACATTTACTGCAGCAACCTACACCAGATTTAATACTTTTTCAATCAAATAAGATTTAGGTAAATTGTATTAATTACACACCCAAATAATATATCATATTGTTTGATTAAAAGACCGTGCACGCATACATACAGTACGGACTATATTATAGCAATCAATTTAGTTACAATATATAACATGTTATGCGTTGGAAAATATTCTGTATTGAATATTAAGCCGGAAACTTACCATCAACAGCATGTGCCTGATACTGTATGAGGGCCAAGGTATATTCGGCCACCGCCATTTTGGCCTCTTCCGGTGTGTTAGAGACTCTGGGACAACTAAACTGACGGCATAGATTTGGTAGCATCACCTATTTACACACAGAGGCAAACGTATATTAAAGAAAAGATTATAATGACAGTATATGATATATTTATGATGTTTGTATGTAAGGTAAGTTTTCTATTATAGATTGAAGGGTTTTATCAGAAAGATGTGCAAATATTACGACATTGAAGTTATCACTTGTTTGATAAATAAAATGATAACTTCCTGGTAGCTTTATATATAGAATAAATAGTAAAAATAGTAAAAATAGTAAAAATATAATATTGATTTTAAATATACAAAATGTAAAGTGTGAAGTGCTCATTAGTCTGTGTAATTTTATCAATCTATCTATTCAACATTAATCTAAATATACATGTAAAATTCATATAATATTCTTCAAACAACGGACAAGAAAGTATACGAGTGGAAAGTGAATTGATTTATGCCACCGCGGACGATACGTGGTGGACTTGTCATGTATGCACTTTTGTGTTAGTAGGTAGCTAGGTTAAAATATAGAAAGGCTTGTTGAAAGGAGCTCACATTCAGCCTTTATGGTTAGTCTATACCGACAGCAAAGTGCTAGTAAAGATCACACAGCGATGATTTAATTCATTATAGTGTGAGCCAAAAGTTCGCAGAAATACTTTTACTATATAATGCGTGCTTATTACAAGGATTTTGAAAGCTACTTTGGACTGTTAGGATTTCAGTATATGTCACAAATACTTGACCAACAGTGAGTGTACAGAGTACCCAGTTGGTATATGTAGCCAATTGTGTTATTGAAAGGCGCCTATCTTATATATATTATAAAAATGTATTACGCTAACAGAATATAGTATTTGATCTGTAAGAACTGATATGATATCAAGTCTGGATGTCAGGCCTTATTTGGGAACGAACTTTCGATAAGATAAAACACTTAAAATGATCACCGTAATTAATATACTATAATAGATCGGCAATTAAGATATTATTCACCATGTGCGTAAACAGACGCGTGAGAAGATATTATGAGAGCTACTAATTAGCTATAGAAAGTGATAAGTGCTGAAAATAATATACACAACTGCGTGTAACAATTAGTCACCTGGCCCATGTAGAGAGGAACCTTGGCCCCAGTTACTGGGTCGAGAACCTCACTGACAATAAGTGTTGAGAAGTTGGGTGTACCCCAGCCGTTTTTCTGACATAAATCTTCCAGTATCTGGATAACAGAAGGTGAGGGTGTAAACAAATAAATATAGAATAATAAAAGTTGACAATTGACAATTGACAAAAGTACAAAATTAGTTAAAATTTGAAACATCGATAATATAATAAATTATTTTTATTGAATGTATTGAAAATGTATTTAAATAAAATTATAGTTTTCAATTTCTCAAAAATGCGCCACAATTTTGATAATCACGTAAAGATGCTATATATTACGTAGTATACCTAATGTACTTATTTAAATAGTTAGAAGGACCAAGCATTGTTATATCAATTATATCAAGCGGTGTGCCTATGTGAGAAAAATACAACGTATGGTTTAGTGCGAAATACATGCGACCGCAGGCAAGTACATCAACTTAAATATAAATGAATGAATAATGAATAAAATGATGTTCTGTTATATAGATAAAGTTGGAACAATGAAACATATATTTCGGAGGGCTATAACAATAAGAAATGATTTCCTCCAAATTGCTGAACACAATAAATACAAGTACTTGACTAGAGGATTACATAAAGCGTGCAATTACAGCATGGTGCGTGCAATGGATTAAAAGACATTTAGGTACAAACCTCCGTGCAAGATATAGAACTGATTTGATGCTGTTGTAATTTCTGTTTGAAATCGAAAGAATCGTAAAAAATCAATTAAATAATCAGCTATCAAAATACGAAATTTTAAAATTCAGTCAGTATAAGTCATCCAGCATACATACTAAATTATAAGCGGTGTAAAACATATGTTTATAACTACTAGATATAATTAAAAAAGGTTGACGGACAATAGGTACAATTATTAAAAGATTGGAAGTTTTATCTTTATTGATTAGATAACCAAAAATTGGTTGGTATTCTCTATAAATTTCAATTTACATTGTTTATTGTTTGCATCGGTTCAGTGTTAAGATACAATAAATACAATGAATTACTGAAAAAATCGATAGCTAATTACAAGAATTTAGTCAAATAGATTTAGCTCAAAGAAAATATGCTCAAAGTGTAATTTAAATAATTCATATTCGTAAGCAGCAAGCATATATGTTTCGCGCGAATAATTAGTATTTATTATATTTATATTTTATGCCCTTTTTAAATTAAATTTGTAGTAGTATATTTTGTGACAAAATTAGCAGTTAATAAATATCTTTTTGACAATAAATATTGTTCTATGTTATATGGTGTATGTAGGTACATCTTAAAACTCAAAACAGAAAGGCAAACCACAACTCCGAGTTCATAAAATCAAATCCTTACCTCCACTGGGTGCTTCTTATCCCGAACATTATAACCCGGAGTGTTGTTTCGTACACCAGCGCTTCGACTTCCCGCAGCATTGCGATAACTCCGACCTCCTGGACGTAGGATATTCCCCCGTCCAAAGTTACTAGAATTTAAACCATAATATAAACATTATTGAATGGATTATTAAGTATTCACAAAGAAATAATCATTATAACTGTGTTAATACAGATAGTGTTAATCATAATATGACATAAAAATGGAAATGATTTGTATAATTAATACACATATAAATAATGATAAAATCTAATAAAAGAGATATCAAAATATAAAAATGTACCTTGAATCTTTGACTTTCGTATTTAAAAAAAAATTATGATTAAATTATCCAGAGAGCATTTTTATTGATTTTTTACTTTTTTGTATGTACATATTTCTAGAAAATATTTCGCCATATTTAATGTAGTTATAAATTTATTCCAATTTCTTTGTAATATGAGTAAGATGACTAACTAATTAATGGTACTAGTGTCAATGATAACAACAGCATGTATTTCGAAATCAGACCAAAAACTGCATATATATAACACAAGGTACATAGCTTATCTATAATATATAAAACTAAAACATTCAATTAAGAGTGACGATGCACCCAGGACAAATCTAAGACATGCAAATTAGAATAACTACAATACTTCAACTATATATGAACAGAACAGGCAACATTGAAAACAACAATTAACACTTTTGTAAGTTGATAACCGGGTAAGAACATATTAACTCACACATCTCCCTCATCCTCTGAACCTTCAACGCTGATGAGTCCCGACTCGCTAATAAATATATGATGCAAATGAAGGATCACGTTTACACGTGTAATGTCTATCTTATTTCATTTTCGTCAATGGGCGACAATTATGGGACGTGATAGAGCAAAATATCAATATGTAAAGTGAGCGGAGAATTCTACAAGCATTTATTTATGCAATAGAGCATTATATAATACAAGAGGTTTTCGGAAAAATACTAAATTCTATAAATATATAGGGAATATTATTATAACTAATAAAATGTATTTATTGATTTTTGCTTACTTTGGAGAAAGTGCGGCAGCGTTAGCTCCGGATCCAGGTGGAGTTCCATAAAGAGAAGCATAGGTAAGGTAGGGATCCATTAGAAGTTGAGATGCTTGGAAGGTTGGTGCTCCTGGCATCGGCATTTGCATGTTTTTACCACCACCACGTGTGTACCGAACATATTCCGTCTTTTCAACAGGTTTGGCCCAGCTTACTTCGATCCGCGAAGAATCTATTTCCGTGTCTTAAAAGGTAAAATCGTAAAATAAATAGTAATTATTTAAAATACAAATAGTTAAATAGCTATATAATTTAGCCTTATTTACCATCCAAAGCACGCAGGGCTTTGCCAGCTTGATCTCGTTCTTTAAGATGTACAAATGCATAGTCACGGATCTTTTTTACTCTTTCCACAGCATCTTCTTCGCATGCTTTGTTGAAAATTTCCCGAATGGTATCTTCAGTTGTCGTCAACATTAGATTTCGAACGTAGAGAATCTTGACCTAAAATGATTGTAGTTAGAGTACTTTTTTGTAATTTAAATAATGTTATTTTAACATAAACCTTTATAAGTTTATTATTCTAATTAAAAGTCAGGAGTATTTCTTTCGTAACAAATAAGTATACAAGTACAAATAAGAATTCTTTGTTCAACTTAATCCACCATCATATGAAATAGTTAACTCATTATTGTAAAATGAAATATTAAAAAAATAAAGTAAGAAATAGACAACATAGCACAAAAGAATTAATTTTATGTCATTATTAATACATTTAAAAAAATATTAATAGTACGCGTAATAAAGTAATTGATAATGATAAAATTAACACTTAACATAAGAAAATGAACCTTTTAAAATCATGGATAGCTTACTTTCGACATAACATCCTCGTCTACTTCTCGTTCGGGCTCTGCCCAATCGACAGCAATTTGGTGACCCCACAGTTGTATTCTTCCTGGAATTAATTTTCTTCTAGCCATAGCAGCAGCTTTGTGGTTGTCGTATTCGACAAAGGCAAAACCTCTATTTTTAGTTTTGTCAGCTGCACTCGGATACACAATTACATCTTTGACACCTTCAGTCACTTTATTCATTTCGATCATTATCTCGTGTTTTGTTTTCGTTTTTGGTATTCCACCAACAAAAAGTCTGCAATTGTCAACACTTAAACACACTCCAAGCATTTTACCTTTCCTAATTTCGTAGTTGTCTAGCTCTTGAACTGCTCGTTTTGTGTCTTCTCTGTTTGTATAAATACAAAAGCCATAACCTCGATTCGAGCCACTAAAATCCATCATTAATCGGAACATATAAATTCTTCCGACACTCTGAAATATTGGAACTAATTCGTCTTCAAAACAATCTCTAGGAATTTTTCCAATAAAAACTTCGCAACCACGTTGAGGGGCTGGGCCTTGCCACTCCGGAGGAGGGCCGTATCGTCGTTGACCATTTTCTTGCATGATTGGAAACTTCGTTTGTTCAGATAGCTTAACTAATGCCTCTTCTGGAGACATGATGACAATTGCATTTTGATTATTCTGCTGAGCCAAATGAGCGGATGCGATTGGACTATCACCGGCTGACGAAACATCTCCCTCCATGTTTGATGACGCACCGAGTCGTAGTGAATTAAAGTTAGCGTTTAGCTGATTTATATCAGAATGTACCATGCTTATTAAGAGGTTCAACACAATTGCAATATAGATTAGATATCACTGAAATAATGTCTGAAATACACTTGTAAACTTAAGCAGTAATTTTAATCAATTGCGATAGCAGCTATTATCAAAAATCCTTATAAGACACCGTCATATTAAATAGTCAAATCAGCTTCCAGCTATTATAAACAATGCAAGAAACTTTCAAAACTAAATCAATAAAACTAATTGATTGGACGAATAGATATCATCTAGGTCAAGCATTAGTCTTTTACCTTTGTAAATGACTAAGATACATGGTATGAAAAACAGTAACAATTTAAAGTGCATACATTTATCGATCGATTTAAATATAACTAAAATTGATATAAATATTGTATAGTCCGGTAATCCATACTTAATTAAATTATAACATTTAAAATTTACTGTTGATTTTATTCTAAGAATTGTTCAGGATTGTTAAGTATATTATAAAAAGGCAAGAATATTTCGTCTCTAAGTCGATTTCAATTAAAAGTAATTAGGTATGAACCTAATTTTTTTGTACAATAGATATTAAGATTAAATTCCAATAAAATAGATAGATATTATTTTTAATTTATCAATTATATTGCAACGAAAATGAATTTTTAATTATAGATTGCATAACTTTAACATTATTTATTAATGTTAATATATTTATCAACATTTTATATAACATCTACGGTAGTATATAATATATAAAACCTACAAATCTAGGCATATTTTGTGTAACTTACTCTTTCGAAATCAGTTAGAAATTTTGATTTTTGCATAGGTATCAACCACTGTTTTACGGCTACTATTTAAAAAATTAATGATATTAATTTTGAAATAAATCAACTAATAGGGCGTTATAAATAGTTTTACTTAGTTACCGAGCTAAATTTCTTTATTGCTAAATTATAGAATTTCAAAGTGAATTTTAATTATAGTTATTATTACAAATGACCATCTTGTTTTGAGCAGGGAAAGCGATACAGATAATAATTTTTTAATGTCAATTGTTAGGCAATATAGGCAATAGGAAAATATTAGAATGTAGTTTTTTTGCTCTCAAATGAACAGAATTCTCATTTTATTATATTTATTAGTTTATAATAATTTTCAAAGATTATCTCTTAATTTTTGGAACTTTTTTTCATCATAATAGCTGTGAACGTATTACGTACGTAACTTCTTGGAAAAAGACATCATCAAGTTATCACAATCATTAATTATATCGATGATTTTGATTTCATTGGTTCGAGTCGATTCATAGATAGTCATTCATTTGACATTCGTTAAAATGCATTCACCAAATATCCCTTCACTAAATCCAGAAATGTAAATGTTAATTGTTTACAGTGGATGCGAATAAGCATTTATTCAATGCATTGGAAGCTACAATTTCTCGGACTAATACTAATATTGTTATGAACAATTCCAATATATAGGATTCATATAATTATAATCGCGTTCATTGAGTTTCTACGGTTTGACTATAACATTAGTCGAATTAACCTTAATACAGTAGAATGTGGTACTCTATTAACCCAAAATTAATAAAATAAATACCAAAATATAATATAATGTTATTGCCTGCAGAATAAACTGTGATTAATTTTTTCAGTAAAAATTAAAGGACAAATTAAAGAATATGTTTATAGCTTACATTTTATTATATATTATAATTTTTACTTTTATTTACTTATTTAAAAAATGTTATTGGATATAAGAGAATTCTTTTAAATTGTGAAATTAGACCTAATATAGATAGCTCAAATTCATTAATTAAAAAAATCGAATTTAATGATAGGCCTATATATCAGCTAAAACATTTTGTCATAATTTTGACTAGTAAAATAGTTAGATAGTAAAAAACGATATTTTTGTAGCGTTAATTTTATTTTTTTAAACACTTATTAAAGATAAACGAATGTAAAAACCGCTTTTGCCATGCTTCAAAATCATTAGTAAAAATAAAAAATTATAATACAGTCTGAAATTAATTGTGAAACCTTTGTCATAATATACTACTAAATAACAATAAACGGTAGTATATTGTGTAATATAACTATTATAAGTAAACTCTTTGAAGAAAATTCGAAATAACTTTCAGTTTATTTAATTTCTCCCAAAAATACTATAGGCAGATAATTGTGAATTATAAATATTTCTGATTACCTTTCCGATTGACATTAAAGATTTCTATATTTTTAGTTCTGTTAATTTATTCTAATTAAAGGAAGTTGAAAAGACATGTTTCAAGGCTAATTTCATAATATCTAAGAAGAAAGTAGACATTTATTTCTAAAAAAATTCGGAAAAAACCTTATGAACTATAACTTTATTATTTTGGAGAGTGGATTTCCTTATAATTGTTAAAAACTGGTCAAGATCCACGGAAGACCAATTTCTGGTTCTTAATGGGAAGTACAAAAAGACCTTGTAGGACGATTCTACCACTTCACGCTTTTTTTGTCTAAGGAACTTCAGACTTCGAAATTTAAATGAAGGCTATCATCATTCTATTTAAGCCACTCTTTTCTCAGCATGTGACTGAAGGAGAAGAAGATTGTTCTAAGGAATTGCTTCAATCAATTTTAGAAGGATTATTAATTAATATTAATTAATATTAGTTCTCTAATTGCTTGGACGTGCAGTGAACATTGTTGCTTAATGGAGTATGACATCTGCAGTGAACTGACCATATTGAATGAAAAGAAGTTCCTTTCTTTCAGAGACACACCGAAAAGTATTTCCAATAGGTTGGAATATTCCCACACTATAATCTTATGTACATGAGCAAAATCTCAATAAAAATCTTCTACTGAGATGGATTGGAAAAAGAAGTGCAATGAAATCCCTCCACGATCATGGGCTACCTGCGTTCCAAGGTATTTTTGAATAGAGAAATATTTACAATTTGTGCTGCTCTTCGACAATGTATTGCTACAGAGATTGAAAGATATTCTATTGAAAACGTAAGAGACAGCATTGGTAATTTTCAGAAGTGACATTCATTTTTTTCTATGCATTGATTAAAAAGTTATCTTTTTCCTACAATCCAACTATGGAAAAGTAGACAACTTTTTTTTCCCTACTCATTTTACTTTTCAATTTAAAATTCAAAATTGTATAGGTAACATAGACGATCGATGGAATTGTTTAAATTATAAATTTATAAAGGTTAAGAAAAGTCATAGATATTGTATATTATATATAGAACTAGATTGGACATCTAAAATATTTCTATACTAAAGTATGTTGCATCGCGGTATGGCAAATCCAGAGTTGTGATTGGTTAAATAATTTGAAAATAACTTTAACAGAATATATATATTTAATTGATACATATAAATAATTATTAAATTTAATATTACTACAGATATATATTAATTAAAATAAATTTCACATATGTAAAACCATAGAGTAATTATACTCTATGTGTAATTGTGTAAAACAACGTTTATTCAAATATACTATATTTTAATATTTATTTATTTAATTAATTTGTGGCTAAATTATGGCCACCGCATCCATTTCTTGTGGCTAAATTATGGCCACCGCATCCATTTCTTATGGCTAAATTATGGCCACCGCATCCATTTCTTCCGAAATCAAATGAAGATCCAACATTGTCATACACTGTCAGATTTTCTGCAGAGTCACGTAACTATGGTTAAGTCTGCCAAAAATAATTAATTACTTACCGATGAAAAGTGATGTTGGACTGTTGGTTTGGATAATCACTTGCGCGCGCAACAAGTAACACACATTTCGATTTTGATTTAGCGTAAAAAACTAATTTCCTTCATTGGAAAAGCACATTACTATGCTCGAAAATATATTTAAACTCGATCGCTTCACTCTCTCGTATTAATAGACATCCTCGTAAAGAAAAGTAATACTTTTCCAATTTCAGGGAAATAGTCATGAAATATAAAAATATTATTCTATACTCATGTATCGATTTTGTTTTCAACATTTGTAAATATATATATATAAGTATTATTTTATTAAACCATTAAACCATTATAAATACCAACTGTTGCCCATTAAACCATTATAAATACCAACTGTTGCCCATTAAACCATTAT
>JAUZNC010007761.1:0-33447 GCA_034780395.1 Vannuccia rotundouncinata | reverse complement strand
ATCGTGGCGTTGTGGATTTTTAACAGTTGGTTAGGATTAAGGTATTCTTTAAGTTTTCGGATAGGGTATAATCGTTGATTACATTTAAAACTTATGAATGGATTTATATATTATTCACACAAGAATAAATGTATTATATTGCTGTCTGAACGAGATATTTATTTATTTATTATAAAAAAAATATAGAAAACAGTGAATAATAATTAGATTTTGGTTAGCTGCAATAACTTTATATATATTTATATTAAATTTTGAAGCTTAATTAAATTAAAATTAGCGTTAATTTAAAAAAAATCGGCTTGAAATTGGTTATATATATTTTTACTATGAGGGGTATATGCCTGCACTTATCGTTATTTAAATGAAGTATTAGCTGTTGCTTTACGGTAAGTTAGGGGTTATTGAAAACTCTATTTTTTGCGCAGAGTTATTTATGAAGGACCCCACATATATATGAACAACTGATGACAGGTTTAGTATTGAAGAGTTTAATTGGTGGAGAAAGCGATAGTTTGAAAAAAATAAAGGTTATGCGGTCGACAACGTACTGCCTTATATCCTGAAAATCTGAACATAAGAATTAATAATTAAACACAAATATCGTTTTTATGACAATTCACCTGCATATATAACATATATATATATATACAAGTAACAAATATAATTTACATACTAATTTAAGACGCAATGTTTTAAAAAGTATTATTGGTACCACATACTCCCTAAAATACATAAAAAAATACTTCTCCCGTTTTAAAATGTTCAAATAAAAATATACAATAAAACAAAAAAGTTTTGATAAATCTCACTTGAAATTCTATATTTAGATATTTCAGAAATTTATAGGTAATTATAAAACACTACTTTGATTACCAAGCTAAAAATAATTCATTATTTTATGTATTAATAAATTGTTAATATTAATAAATTTTAACTTCTGAAGAGAAAATATACGTAAGAGACATTTTTCAAACTAATTTTTATTCGTAAGCATTTAAATATATTTTTAAATAAGATATTTAAATTTTTTATTCGTTTTAGTTTATGTACGGTGAAATTAAAAACTGCACATTCAAAATCGAATTTTTTGTCCATCATATGCAAATGTAAGTTTTAATTTTTACTAATACCATTTATACTAGTGCTTTATTACTTATGTTATAATTTATTTTAACAGTATTTATATAATTTTATCAATGATTTGTTTTAAAATGTTATATATTATAAACATATTCTATAGATTATATTTATTAATAAAAAGCATTGTCCAGTAATAATCCGTTTTAAATAGTAATTTTATTTATTTTCCATAATCAAAGTAAATAATAGTATCACTATAACTATCTAATTTTATTTAGAAAAGTTTTATGATTCTATGTAATCTTAGATTTTAATAATCTGGTTTTCTGGATAAATAAAACCCTGAAAAAAATGCATTGTATGCCAGCCTGGATGCTGAATTCCATATTAAATGTCAGTTTATGGATCTATATAAACCCAGAAAACTGAAAAAGTCTTGAAATTATAAAAAAATACAAATTGCTTTGAAAGCCTTAATTATTCCCCATTGAATGAAAATGTACAAATATTCCTTGAATCCCCGTTAAAATTTAAATCCTATACAAATTCTTATATTTTTAAAAATAATATAGACCAGATGATTTCATATGTCAAAAAGGATTCTTAATTTAACATATAATCTTTTTCTTTCATATATTAATGTATTATTTTAAATAATGGACCCTTCTTGGATATCCCTTGAAAATCCATTGAATTTAAAATATAGGAAAATGTGAACCCTTTCTTAAAAATACACTTTATAATACTACATATCTTATTCTCTATTGATATTCAGCAACTAAAAATACTATTATTAATTTATTTCTAAGTCTCTTCACAATTAAATTACATTTATAATTTTGCAGTATAATTCTTTATTTTTTGTAATTTCTATATTAAACACACTATTCCAGATCATAGCAGAGACCCTACAAAGTGACCTAAAGGTTTCTATGTGGGATTTTTCTTTTTAAGGTTCTCTGAAAGATTAATTTTATATAAAAAGAATCCAGCTAGCCTAAAGATTAAGTAGAAATACAGATTTTTTAAAACAAATTTTCAGTGCATACATATCATTTAAATAATGAGTTGATACCTATATATAATCAAATGAGTTACAATTTAACTTTTTACCAAAGGTTTATTAAAATTCTGATTTTCAAAAATGTGTTATCTGCTGTTCCAGTCATACAAAATTTAAAAAAAATATTTGTGATGTTTATAGTTTAGGGAATTTTGAAGTTAATGGAAAACACCTATACCTTTATAGTCACTAAAAGGTATATGTGTTTTCCATTAACTATTAGTCTAATTCGAAATTGTGTGGGCATTTACACATACTGCCAATAAATAATATAATATTAAAAAATTCAGTTAATAAATTTGATTTCATTGTTTTTTATAATTATAATGCTAAACATAAATTTTATAAACTTATGTTATTATAATAATGTAAGTAATTTATATTACTTACATAAATGTATATATATATATTAGTGACCAAATGTCAATTCCAACCAATCCAGAATTAGTTGGATTGGTCAGGTGAATCTTGGATTGTTCAACCAAATGTGAAAAATGTAATCATATAATGAATTGTATACTAATTGAAAAAATATATATAAATATGAAAAAATAGAAAAAAGAAGAAAAAACATTCTAAAATAGGAGAACCAAAATTTTATACTATGCAATTTATTGTCAGAAATCCAATAGTTGGATACCCAAAGCAAATAATGAGCATATTTTGAGGCTCCAATATATTTTATTTATAATAATATTTAAAGCATTAACAGGAGTAAGGATTATTGAATATTAGCAAATGTATCTATAATATATGCTACTGTATCTCTGAAGGTTGTGTAATTTTATCAGTTATGTATATAAGAATTTCCATATTATATCACATATAATGAGTTGCAGTCAAAATACTCTGATTAAAATTACAGTAATAGAGTTTTATTTATATTTCACATTATTGTATTGTACATTTTGATGATTTACTAATTGACAAAATCTACCATATTATAATAATATTCTTTATTATATTTATGTAGGTTTGTACACAATAATATTTTCCCATATATTATGAACATTATATTTTATAAGAATTTTGTCAGAATTACACTATTCTGAATGAGAAGATATGTTGAATTATTTTTTGTAATAAGTAATTTTATACTATATTATATTTTTAATACAGTTTACTCCAGTGAATTGGAACTACTGCCTAATCAGAATACAAATCCCTGATTTTTTGCCTATTGTTGCAATGTTGAAAAAGGCTGATCAGACACCAGATAATGTGAATTGTGTTCAGAATTTGTAGAATGGTTTCTATACCTATTATTAATTATGTATTTTACATTTGGTAATCAAAACAGCTCACCTATATATGAAATATGTTTCTTCCTTCATTTGGGGATTATACATAAATCTGAGTACATTTTCTGTTATCTAAACCATGACATGTATATAGGGTGAGAGAGTATTAAGCAGGATAGTAAATTGTATTATTGTGGTTACATCATTTATTCAAATGGTTCCTATTTATATTGTATGCATATAAGGGACTGTCACCATTATAAATAAATTCACAGTCCACATTTTATATAAGGGATTGACACTGTCATGAGGGAGTGTCACTTATAATCAATGCAACCACTAAAGGCTTGACTCATAATATATGTATTAAGTTTAATTGCTAATATTTAAAGTTAAATTTGTTTTTAATATTTGATCTTTTTTAATTTTGAGATATCAATTTATCTATTATAGGTACTGATCAAACTCAAGTTAAAAGGCAATTATTGTATTAATCACTGCCATAATCTTATCATACAATTTATACTACTAAAAATCGATTTTTTTGTCCAATCAGAACTCCATCTAATCAGAACAGATTTGTTTGCATTTTACCTTGTCTGATTAGTCAGAGTAGACTGTATTTTAAATTTGGTAATGTTTTTACTGGGGCACCTTGTTTAACCTTTTATTGATGGGCATCACAACATTTGTGATGAAAAAAACTTACTTCATCTGACAGGGATCACAAACATTGTGATTTTCATATAACATATAAATGAATGAGTTTCTAAAAATAGTTTTCATCTATTTGCTTATATAATCATTTACATAGACTGCTGGGTGAGTGTCAAATACCTTAGTCTGATAATTGTTGGACAAACACACTGTCCATAGGGGATCGAAATTTAACTGGTCAAGTGGAATAAGCTGAGAGACACATAAGCTAAATTGAAAGGTTTTGATTGGCTAATGAAAAACAGGCAACATTATATGTGTATATAACCATATCATTCAATAGTTTCATTCACAAATTTTCTGCTAACATTTTCAACATGGTTTCAATTCATTTATATATTATAATTTATTTATACCTATTATTTCTACTATATTATCAATACTATTCTATATATTATATATTTGATATATATTGTTATATATCATTTAGTTTTTTATTGTATAAGTATTCATTATTGTACAATTTCATATAGTAGTGTATATATAGTATACTTCAGTATATGTCAGTGGAATCACTTTTGTCTTTATCATCTCTCTTGTCTAATCCTTCCATTATATAGATTAGATATTACCCCAAAGTAGATTAAAGTTTTTCCTGGGGTAGATAATAGGCTTCAAGCCATTTCATTTTTCTATGTGGGCTAAAGATTTTGACCAATAGTGTCAAAGCCCAACTGTCCTGTGCAGGGAGTGAATCTAATATTGTCAATTTGTTTTTGACAGGGAATATGTGACTACACCTCTCAAATTGTATTATCAATGACTGCACTACTTTGAAACTAAATGTCAAAGCATGACAACAAAATTATATATGTTCGGATGTCAACAAATTAAACATCAAGAACTTAGATTGTTTTTCCCTTGTGTTATAGTAATTGGGATTATAAGTGCTAAGCCAGATTATCACTTATACAGATATACTTATACCAGCACCATTAATGCATCAGAGTTCTTCCACTTCCAACAACATCCTATAGTAATGTAAAAATATCGATTTTTACCTTCCCAAAAATATTGTTCATGAACGTTTACAGTCTGTGAAATTGAAACTTATCATTCATTTGGAATAAGAATGCTATCAAACACGCATTGCACAAATTGGCAGAGGATGCTAAAAAGCTGAAGATATAACACTATCATTTTCATAACATTGACATTTTGACACTAAATCTTTGATTGTAAAATAGCAGTTAATTTAATCAGAAATTACATACTTTCTTTCCAGCATTATTTTAGTTTCTCAGTGTTATTAATTTATAACAGGGGCATACCACCACATTTATATAGAGATTAGGTAAATTTGAGTTGTACATCTGTATATAGCTTATATATAGATATCTTATTGTATTTCAATTTAGATTTTTTTAATATAAATATACATATATACATAAAATATTTGTATACTATTATATATATTATAAGAGCCTTCTCTACAAATATAATATTTGTTGATAAAATTGTCTATTTAGCAGACAATGAGAATACAAATTCCAATAAATAGTAAAAAAAAAATATTATATGAAAGTATACTTATGCATACTCTTTTTTTTATCATTGAAAGATATTTCAATTTTAGTATAATATAATTTTATAGTACAATTTTACCTATATATATATAATTGTATACATAGTTATAATAATTTTTGAAGAATATCCTATATGAAATACAATAAACATGATATACAATAAACCAATACACAAGCAAAATATTGAATTGTATTCAAGTATAGATCAAATGGTGTTCATATTATATAAAAATCGGCATAGGAGGTCACACCATATTAGCTGCTATTATAAATGCCTCAAAAATAATTAACCAATCAGGACACATTAAGGATACTAACTAACACATTTGAATTTATATAGCCATTTGGAGAGGTAACTTTGCTGTCCCATAAGACTATAAAGAATAGGTTAATTTAATTAATTTTTAAATCGTATTTTATAGTTAAAAGTGAAATTTGAAAGCATTGCATTTTTTATAAATCGTCACTTTTGTGTGGTGCGGGGGGCCACAATACAATTTGGTGTGAAAAAGACATAATTGGAATATGGATATTGAAAACTTAAACAATTAACTAAAACACAAAATTTGAAGTGCAGTTATTGTAAAAAATTAAACAATGTTTACTACTGTACATACCAATTTAGAATTCAGTTTTATTTTTCTAAATTAATTTCAATAGATTTTTTTAAGAAGACACCTACTTTGTTAAAATATATAATACAATATGTATAATATAAGTAACTGACACACTCCATATTATTAGATACACTTACTTTGGTATAAAATGGTTGTTATACTTTTTGTTTTTCTTGGATAAATCACTTTTTTATATTATACACTTTTTCTTACAGTTCATAAATGGCCGCGATTCGTAAGAAGTTAGTCATCGTGGGTGATGGTGCATGTGGAAAGACTTGCCTATTAATCGTTTTCTCGAAAGATCAATTCCCTGAGGTCTACGTGCCCACTGTATTCGAAAACTATGTAGCTGACATCGAGGTTGACAGTAAACAGGTGGAATTGGCTCTTTGGGATACAGCTGGACAAGAGGATTACGATCGACTTAGGCCTCTCTCTTATCCCGATACTGATGTAATACTCATGTGCTTCTCAATCGACAGGTAACTACACATAAATATATAGTTTAATTATAACCAGGTGTTCAGTTCATGCACAAAGTACGCACTCTATAAAAAATGATCACACAACATAATTAAATGTAAATACGCATAAAAAAGCGACGCATAATGTTATAGACTACTCTCTATAATATACTGCATGCAGTTGGTACCGCACATTTACTTCAACATTATACAATAACAATGCCATACAGTTAAACACGTACTAAAAATTCTCATATTTTTCGTATGTGAATATAATATGTACCTATTCGATCATCTTTATGAGTATAATATATAGTGTATATCTGTATTATATATTTACTACAACCTGAATGCCTATGTATTCAGCGACATTAGCAAGTCCTGTCTTGGTACCGGATAAATAAAAGTTTTTTTTAAATATTTTTGTCCCAGGTATACTGTTGTTAATGTCATTTTCGTACTATTTTGGTTTTTAAATAATGTGTATTCTTTGAAACCATTTATATAGTATTTACCAATATATATATATATATATGTAATTTATGTAATTTCTTGAGGGAGTATGGCAGGGGGAGTCAATCGAAAGCATTCTCGAACGTACAAAGGGGTTCGAAAATGCTGAAATAAGGCGTACATACTTTATACATGGCCCCAATTTTTTGTTTGGTTTAAGTATTGCACTAGCTTTTAATATTCTAATCATTTTCTATTTATTTAATTATCACTTGTGTCCATGTTAAGTGCACGTTTAATACGCTCTATAAGGATATAAATATACAACAACTTTCACACCCGGATGTTGTTGCCGTTCGTCTTCAATTGCAAATATTTCTCGACACGGTTTAATTCAAGAAAAATCATTATTATATTGTAATTTTAATTAATAACACATTAGTTATAAAGCCCGTATATACATTGTAATATGTTATCGATCACATACATATGTGGTTTGCACGTAAATCAGGATTCATTATTTAGCACATATTTTTCCAGTCAGTAGTTTGGGGTTTTTCACTAACTTGTCTGGTGAAAATGTTTGCAGTTAACGGTCATTCCAGAGTTATATTATTGCACTAACAGCTGTTTCAGATAATCTCTCAGCCAAAGTACAGATAAACCAGCCAGGTTTGACATAGTCACGCACACAATTGCTTATTAAAAAAGCTCTTATCTCTATGTATTAAACTATTATGTTAAATAATCTATAACTTTTCGTGGTGTGTTTGGGCAGGAGATTTCCTGAAAAATACTACTAGCTATATTATGATAATGACTATTTATGGATACGATATCCTTTAGTTAATATGTAGATTCGCCAAATTATATAGAACTGAAGTCTTTTAGTGCAGAATTTAGTTATTACTCTAATTCTAGTAATTGGTAGCTTCCATCCGGATTAAAATAAGTGTACAGTTAAAATCCCCTTAATTATCCTCTAAGTAAAATAGTGTATTGTGTCCTTGTGTGAAACTTGTATTTTAAGTGAAGAACTTGTCTAATGTGTTCTACATTATAGTACAGACAGCTTGGAGAATATAGTCGAGAAATGGTATCCCGAGGTGAAACACTTTTGTCCCAATGTGCCCATCATTTTGGTCGGGAACAAGAAGGATCTTCGAAACGACGAAAGAGCGCGTCACGAGTTGGCAAAGATGCGCCAGGAGTTAGTAAAACCTGAGGATGGACGTCTCATGACAGAACGAATCAGTGAGTTATAGTTTTAATAAATGGAAGTATTACTATCGTTTTGTTTTTATCTCAATATTATTTTTCAAGTTACCTTCAGTCCTGTAGAATATAGTCAGAGTATTAAAGTAGTTGACTAGTATATTTTCTATGGTTTTATTTGTATAATTTTTGGTTAGTATTAAGTATAACATTCGTGAATTATTACTACATTATTACATCATGGCATTATTCAAAGCGAATTGTATTGTAAGTTTTCCGTCTTGTCTGTATATATTGTAATTTGAACGGATATGTACCTGCGTTCCTTTCTTTTAGTAAAGTTTTATATTTTAAGCCTGTATTATGAAGGATACCTTTGAATGTGCGTAAATATATTCCATAGTTTGACTATGAAAAACATTATGGTATCATAGAAGTGCTACATTCACAGAAAATTTACCGAAATGTATACAATACCTATCTTGGGTGTTGATTTCATCTTTGAAACGGAATATGGTCGGTTACCTGACTTATACCTTTATTAAATAAAATATCATTTCTTGTAAAATAATAAATTGTAGAATGTCTGGGTCATGGTCCAATTGTACAACATTTTACTTTAAATGAATTAACTAATGTGTGACTTTGCTTGTATGATTAGTTTGTATCTTTGTCTCTTTCTCTCTCTCTGTACAGGCGCCTACGCATACCTGGAGTGTTCGGCCAAAACCAAGGAGGGGGTTCGCGAGGTCTTTGAAACCGCAACTCGGGCGGCCCTTTCCACTCGTCGTAAGGGCAGGAAGGGCTGCGATCTTCTCTAAAGCATTCGATTCTCTCTCTCTCTACAAACTTAACTGCACTACTATTTAATTAGAGTATCAAGAACAACCAACTCGAAACTTAAACATTTGTGACTTCTCCGCACACATGCAATACCATCCTTACTGACTCCTCTCCTCGTATTAACAACATGCTTTGATTTTCTTCTATTTCTCAAATTCTGATGTACAGACTGAATGTGACTACATCTCATGTTTCTATATAATATTCTATTCACTTGTATGTAGGTAGTAAATAGTGTTTTGCGCGCTCTCTATATTCTGTCCCTTCTTTGCCCATCTCTTGTGACTCATGTTTACCAGTTGGCAAGACGCCCAATGTTGCCTAGCGAACAAGCTGGAAAACATGCGACGCGGTGTGTGTGTGATTGAGAGAGAGAGAAAGATCGACTGGGTTATGAGGGTGGTGGTGTCTGCTGCACACACGACACTCGCTAGCTCGGCACAGAAGTAGAGAGGGAATGTGTATCGATCGCAACTGACTGTATTCTGTGTACAGCCAACGCAGAACTAGTACCTACCTATGCAAATTAGCGTATGCGAATACAGGCTGGCAGACATATACAGTTGTGTGCTAACTCCGGTAGTGTATGTAAACTGTGTGCATGCACTGTGGAATGTGGCTCTTTTCCTACCTACCAAGCATCCAGTTGCTGAATATTTATGTGCGTCTGTATCTTCGATCTCATTCACTTCTGCTGACAGGCAGGCAAGGATACTTCCATGTTGTAGCAATTTCCTTTTAACATGCCACTTTCCTCTAGTATTATCTACTGATTATAGTAATAATAACACCAAGTTCGGTTTTACAATATTTTATTAAATTTCTTGAACATTTCATTTTTTATGACTTGCCTAGATTATTATCATTATAGCACATCAAGATAAACTACTCACTTTTTCTTTTTTATAATAGTTAGCATTAATTTATTTTCTAGTCCTGTGCGACTTAATAACATATTTGTTTGTCTATATTTTCTGTTTTTGGTGCTGAATCATTTTTGGGTATGAAAATCTTGTCTCTCTTTCTCTCTTTGACTCTCTCCCACTTTTTGCATTGATAATCGGAGACTCAATATACTGTAGGAGGTATACACTTAGGAGTTGGAAATCTCTCTTTCTCTCTGTAATCACTGGGACTTTATTTGGTGCCTTTGGAGGGGGTTTACCTGCTACTAATGGCTGGAGTCAGTCAGTCAGTCGATAGTGTCTGCTATAGAGCAATTATATTCTTATCTCCACCGACTTTTTGTAATCTTTCTGCTTTTATGCCCCTTCACAGGTTAACTATTAATTATGTATTTAAATTACTGAATAGACTGCATGACCTTGAATTGATATTGTTGGTGTATCGTCAACTATAGTTGATTCAATTGCATATTATTTTATGTAGACAACTTTACAAATATGGAAATAAATGTATCTTATCTATATTTCATTTTGTATTCTTAATTCTTTTCGAGAAGTTCTGATTGCGGTATTATTTGTTTTCTATTTGTTTGATGAGCAGCCATTTCTTAAAGACACCAAATTAATACTGGTATTTAATATTTTCGAAATTGTTACTAAAAATAGAAATTTATATAATTTTAAAAAGTCCTATTTTTAGTAACGGCTAATTTTTCCAGTTTAAATGTTTCTTATTTTAATTTTCTTTGCCCACACTTTTACTTCGCTTTAACAAAACACTTTCTATAAACAGACGTGCCACGGTACAAATAAATCGTAATATATACAATACAAGTTCATTTTTAGGTTAAATCAAGACTGATAAAATTAAGTTGTGTAGGTTTAATCCTATTTGCAATGGCTATAGGATTATAGGTATAGCCAGATTATAGTCCACGAACTTTTCATAGAAAAGCTGTATGTCAGTTATTTTAGAATAGATTTTTCGGTATATAATCTGCATATAATTATTATTGTAAACTCTATTTTAATTATTTAGTAACTTTTTTTGTATATTTTTAATGAGCAAATTTTATAACAGCTGGCTAATATTAAATTGTAATTTTGAATTATCTTTTGTATGTAATATTTCGAATATATGTAATCATATAAGTATATCACACGATCTGATATTTTGAGAACGTTAATGTAATTTAACAAAAGCATTAAAAACTTGTAATTTTTTGTAAATTAATCAATGTTGCTGTATTTGAAGGATGGATAATATTCACTGTATCATATTGACGCAAGTAGGTTCTGTGGACAAACAGGGAATGTCCTAATCAGAAACAATGTGATATAGTAACAAAATATTTTATATAATATGCATACCTATCAAACTTCTGGTTTATGGTTGGGACCAATTCAAAAATCAAAGCATGTCGAAAAATATTCGCATTTTAATAGTACTTAACTTATTATTTGACAAAATTTCTGATTATACGATTTATCACAAATAAGATTGTTAAATATTCAAAACAAATACTATATTTAAACATTGTCAAGATGTGTCGGATAGTAACTTATTTTAAAAGAGTTTAATACCACTATTTTATTAAAATACAATTTCTATAAAAATGTAATTGTATTTATACGTTATATATTTAATGGAAATAAATATTTCTAACAAATATATATAGAAATGAAATCATATTTCTAATGTTCATTTCACATTTTATTCTATCTTGTTTTCTTCAGATTACATACTTTTCTTAAATATATTTAAATAATTCAAACGTATAGCATTTTAAAAATAAATTATTGTATTCAATCGTGATATATAGTAATTAATTGTATTAAGTATTATATATTTTCTCCACTGATCATGTACTCATAACTGTATTGGCTCATTACAAAAAAAATGCGTTTTTTAATAATAAATGCAAGGATTATAATATGTACAAGTAATATTTAAATAACAGTCGGTCTTCATTGTGCGAGTAATATAAATATGTACATGTAAATATTCAAACATATCGTCTGTTTGCAGTAATTATATCCCCGCAGTGTTCAATTAGTTTTCCCACCGCTTATTCATTTGGTCTGGTGTTAAACCATTAAGATCATTTCTCAAGAATGTTATAATAGCTGATCAGAATTTGTGATTTTTCCTTGTTTCGTTTCATCACAAACAAAATAGCATTATGTCACACAGGTTAATTCTGGTGAATAGGCTGTTTTTTTCAACAAGAGCACATTGTGGCCTTCATTGTCATGTTTCAATGTCATATTTTCCCAGGTAATGGCTCTTCTAGCATTTATGAGATCGTATAATTGGAAAAAGATGCAACTGCATCGTTTAAAAATGTTGTATAAACTTCAGGAGGACTTGGAAATCTAGGTTAACCGTTTAATTAAGAGTATAGGATCACTATATCGGCAGACACCCAAGGTTTTCGTGATTGTAACCATAAAACCATTTTTCATCTACTACGAGTCGATTGCGATAGATATTGCGTTGACCAAGCGTTTCTATGAGTTCTCTACAGCAAACAATTGTCAGTTCTGATTATGATATATAATAATAACGAGATCCGTTCTGAGTAGAGCATTTGTAGAATTGAACATTTTAAGTTACGAGTCTGTTTTTATACCGATGTGTCCCAAGTGTTCGAAACCGGTGTATGAGAGACTCTGCTGGGTTGATACTGTGTGATTTATCTTATCTGATAATAAGTAGTTTATGATGTAGAGCAAGTGTAGGTATTGGGTTACAATAAGTAAGAAGCAAGGATAAATTAAAAGATAAATAGTATTTTATTAATACCGATAATTACAGTATCGTTCATACATGAAAGCTATATCTAATACAAAGTGTACTACTGTTTGTTTATTATTAGGCTCATTTTTATATTCATATTAACTTCTTGTAAATTAAATTTATAATTACATGTTTGATGCATTTTATGTTTGCAAAATGCATAGTAACTACTATATATTCATTATAATTGTTGTCTATTTATTAATATTATTTATGTAAGTATCCATAAATATCATACATATCCGAATCCATTTGACAATGAAACAACTATATATCTAAATTTAGATTATTAAATAAGGATATATACTTTCTAATAAATTTCTAATCCAGCTTAATTAAAGGATGTTAAGCGAGGGTAAGGTAGTGTTGTTGCTATTACATTAATTTGTTTTTATTATATTAAAATTTACTAAAAGCAATATATTTCGCATAAGTTGCATTCCCGGAGGGACTACAATAAGGATTCCCGTTCATATTTTTTTAGTATCAAAGACTTCGACTATATAGTTTTAGAACTATTGTGTGTTTTATGCTATTATATTATTGTTATTTTATATTTAAATCGTTTTTATATCTTCCGGACCAGCTAGGTTAATCACTTTTAGCCTTCAGTGAGATTTTAAGTTACGCACACTTATGTAATCAATTCTGGCATTATAGGTATCTTTCTTTTCTAAGCAGCGCAATAGTATAAAAATATTATATTGAAATATATATATTAAGAAAGATACCTATATGTCAGAATTAATTGAATACATAAATAAGTAATAGGTTACAATCTGACTGAAGGCTAAAAGTGACTAACTTATCTGGTCATACATACAAAACGAATACTTTATAAAGGTATATTAAACTTAATAAAGTTTTCGTTTTGTGTATATTTAATTAGTCATGATAATTAAATTTACAGTTTTTGAGATAATATGATAATTATTTAGTAATGTGGAAGAGTTGTGTCTATCCTTGCATAGCGATTGATCCTGCTTGATGTTGTGTTATATATGCTACGTAACAGGAGTATAAAGAACAAATTTTTGAGTTAAATTATTCGAACGACCCAAAATTAATGTATGATATTACCAAATGTGAATTTATTATTATTATAAAATTTTGTTTTACAAAAACCGCATGTTTGAAAGTAGAACATAATTTATATAGAAGTATAATCTAGTTAAAATAAATTTCTGTGAAAACGTTTAGTCCAAATATGATTTTGTGAAAACAATTTACTTATAAAATATAAACATTATTATTTATCTAGTCCAGCAAACTGTTTGAAATTGTATTCCTCGAATTTAAATTTGATACAGTAATTACTTTAGTTTTTAAGAGAGTTTAATCAATATTCAGATACAGTTTGATTAATTTTATATATAGATCAAACTCTCTTAAACCAACCTAATTACTGTGCATAATTGAAATGCACGAATAACACCCATGAATTATTTGGTATTTATTTTATATTTATTTCTCCGAGGACGCTTATATTATTGACATTTAAGATAAATAATAAAAAGGTCAATGGTGAAAACATACTTTAAAATGAACTTAAAACTGATTTAAGTTTAATTTGTTTTAACTGTTATAATATAGTTACTTGGATAGCGGGTTTATTAAAAAAAAGGCGTCCACAGCAACAGGATGAAAATTGATTGGGAAAGTATTTTAAATTCCGCACATTACTTGAATCCAGCGTGGGATCGACAAAAAAGTGCTGAGCCGAAATCCACACCGTTTTGTTTTACGATAAAGAAGTTGTCAATACCGTATACTGGCAATAGGGTAAAGTATTTCAAATACTGGAATATTTATAATTTTAAATAAATTATTTATAATTAAAATTATTAACATTATTTTGTTGTCACTATATAAATAAAAGTTTAAATAAGAGTCACATGACATATGTTGTGCACATATTTCCAAATGAATTTTAATTATTCTTTTCCAAATTAATTCATAATGATTTAACTTTATTGATTTAATGTTATAAAAAATAATTAATATAATTCCCCATTATGCCAAAAAAGTTACTAGAACTTTGTAAATACATTCAATATTCATTTGTCCCCTATGGAAAAAATATTACAAATTTTTTGCCTTTCTTTGTCTTGAATAAAGTCAAAAATGCTATTAAATTCTAAAATATTCCATTTAATCAACCTTTTTAAAATTAACAAATATTTCAGTAACCACATTCTTTATTTATATATATATATATATAAACACATTAAAATTATTTCTGTAAAACATTCAAATTATTCTGTAAATACATTCATTATATTTGTAAATATATTCAAATTATAAATAATGAAGGTATTTACAGAAATAATAAAAATATTTATAGAAATATTTTTTTTCAAAGTAAAATGTTTATTCAAATGATTATTTTAAAATTTATTAACATTTTTTATTTTAATTTTAATTATGACAAAAAAAATAGTAATTTATTTTTTTCCATATGGGGACCAAGGGAAATTTAATATGTTTTATACAAATATGTCAGTCAGCAATGTTGCAATCAATATATTGCTAGACTAAAATGAAATTAAGGACACTCTGAATAAAAATCTTCTAATTATAGCATTAGTTTTGTCACTTTCTCTTTCTTATAAATAGATAGTTTTATTCTATCTAAATACCATAAATTTATATAATATAAATAAAAATGGGATTTTCAAAATGCACAAAAATATTCTGAGAGATAAATAGGTATTTTGATAATTATTTTCAAAAAACCTTTACAAAACCTTATCATCAATGGAATATATAAAAGTTACAGAGATATATGGGAACTAATTTATATACCTGACAAAAGAAAGCCTAACAAATATAATTTTTTCCATAAAGAGGACCAAAAGAAATTGAATATGTTTATAAATATGTCAGTCAGCTATGTTACAGAAAATAATTAAACAACTAAAATGAAATTAAGTAACATATCATATAATAAACTTTTAGAATGTTACTATACTACAAAATAATAAATTCAGGAGTAGGTATTATAAATAAATTTATTAAATACTTGTGAAATAATAATGTAAAAATAATAAAAATTATATATTTGTACAATCTAACTAATTAGTATAAGTACAAAATGCTTTAAAAATAGCTTTCATTTCATCTGCTGAAATTTACCTGCTATCAGCCAATCAGAATTGTCTATTTTTGTAATTTTATTTATTCTCCCATGTGATGGGAAATGGTTGAACATTTTTTCTCACCAAAAACTGAGTTAGTTAAACCTATCTTCATTGATTTAACTAGAATTTATTTTTAGAACTCCATATAACTAATGTAATTGTTATGGCAAGAATGTCTTGCCACTGGGTTCAGCATTTTTCAAATATTCATCAAATTTAAAAAATTATCAAAATTATTTTTTCAAATTTCTAAATAATAAAGAATAAAATATATAATAATTGAATAAGTCATTTAAATAAATAATATTTGCAATTAAAAAATATTATTTTATTTATTAAGATTCTCTAAATATTAAAATTACAATAGTTTAACAAAATACTATCCAAAAATGAATTATCATCTCAAATTTCATTTTAAATTTAAATGACAGTAAAATTATATTTCAATTAACCTGACTAAACATATCATTATACACATGCACTATCATTATAACAAATACTTAATAATTACTTTGGATTAAGTCAGTGGTAAAGTTTTTTTTTTTGCAATGCTTTCCATATTTTTTTGAATGCAAGGTTAGACACCCCCTCCCCCTTAGCACAAGATATAAAGAAGATGCATGATGGATTATGATATTGCAATTTTTTAAAACCTATATGTTAATGTGAGATTTAAGACCCCATCTCCCCCCTCCCCAGCCCTAAGCATGAAAGAGTAAATAAAACTGTCATCCCTAATGGTAAATTCTAATGTAATTACATATTCAAGTCACTTCAACTTACTCAATAGGCGAGGATTACTATATATTTGTTTTATGCATTTCCATGTATAACCACAGATAAGCAAATTTTATAATACATTTTTTCATTTGCTAAAAAGGGGGGTCATCTTATCTAATGAAATTTCAAAGTAACAACATTGTATCAACCATATAATACTTAAATAGTTGTATATTCTGAATAGTTAGTTATTAGCATAGATAAATTTAGATAATCATATATAGAAATAGACCATCAAAGTTAACACACACATTTAGTCAAGTAAATAATGTGTTTTTTTACCATTATTATCCACTAATTGATGTAAAATGTTTTGTTCTCTTGTCTATAGGTATATATAGTATGCAATTTATGTGTATAATTTTAAGTCACCAAATAATTTGCAATCGTCTTTAATTTGTATGTCCTCACTGTTTTTATTAACTTGATTTCTTATTAGTTAATTAATTTTTTAAAATTATAGAAAGTAGTTTATTAATTTGAAAAACATTCACAAATTACATTTTGAGTTAAAAAAATAAGAATTAACATTCTGGTATTGGGATGATGTGATTTATTGTGATACACAATATGTTGACATTCTTTGTCCAGCATACAATTAAATAGTAAGTGTATGGGATTCAGTACTGAATCAATTATATCTATTGATTACAATACTACACATAGATAAGAGAAAGACAGGCATACACATAATTCTTCATTATAATTTTTATTTTATTATTACACTCTATCATATTTTTTTCAATATTTGATAATAATATACAATTTATCACTATATTCTGATATACACAATTTATTCTGATCACTAATACGTTTTAATTAACAAATAATTCTTTTAATACACCTTTACTTGTTAATATGTATATGTTAAGTCAAATTTTAAAATTTTTAAATAGTCTACAAAAGTTATTATACAACAATATTTTAAATTGAATTAATCTTTTTAATTGGTCATATACTATTTGTAATATATTACAGGTTTTATATCACACATTTTTGTTTTAAATTTAAAATACTATCTTGATATAAATTAAAATATATTTTAAATTCTAAATATATATCATACAAGAAGATTTTTAAAACGTTTATATTCATTAATTAAATAAATTTTAAATAGTATTTCTAATTCTATTACTATCACTTTTTTTAAAAAAAAGTCTGATTTTCGTAATTTGTTCAAAAAACGTGTTATAATTTTTTCTGTTAGGATGAAATGGCACAAAAGACTTATCAGGTCCATCTGAGGTTCTTTGATGACACATATGACCAATTTTTTGGTAATACTTGGTCAAGCCCACCTTTGAAAGGAGTCTGTGATGCTGCTGACAAGATGTTTATCAAGTGCAATGATGTAAGTATTCTTTGTACTCTTTAGTGATTTCAATCTTACACTGAATTCATTGTTTTTATTTAATTTTCATAATTTACACTCTCTGAAAACTATTTCTTGTACTTATTTGTACTATTAAAATGTAGTCAATAGTTTCTGTCCGTTATTTTCTCCGCAGTCCGCCTTCCTTCACACCAGTATTACTGCAGAATCTATTATTTTGGTTGCTGAGATAACTGCCACGATGCCTGGTGCTTCTGGAGTCACCAAATCCCTCGGTTGGGGCTTTTCCTACATCTTTAAGCGAATGGATATGGAGGACTGCACCAGTGGAGTGGAGCCGGAACCGATCGATATGAAGATGTATTCTGGTTCATGTCGTGCATTGCTTTATATTCAGGAACCACTTGAAAGTGAGTTCAATTTTTGTTATATAATAATATTGCTTTTGTCGAGGCGAATACAAAGACTCTCTATCTTTCTCTTCGGTGGTTCAGAACAGTCAACAATGAGACCTTTAGACGGCTTACACCTTGAGCTAACCGCCCAGACCCACAAGTCCTTTGGCAACTGCATGGACTTGCTGCAGGAGAATTACTTCCTCAGCAATGGGGACCCTCTTCCCGGACTTCAGTCGGGACATAATAACCTCCTGAAGGCGTCCCGGGCCGAGTATGACACCTTCATAGTGGAACGGTTAACGGTGGAGTTCGACCCGTCGCTGATGGAGTTTGAGACGCATCTGTGTGAGAACCTGAACAAGGACAGGATTGCGCGGGATGATCGAAGCCAAGAAAAGGACACTGGCCGAGTGGAAATTGTCGAGCGACGACTCAGAGTAAAATAGAGCACCTCTTCTCCTTGGAAAGTTATGAAGCCATCTGTTCTTCTTCTCTATATCCTGGTCTTGGTCTGCTCCCCTAGGTTGGCGTGCACAACGGTCTAATCTTCACCGATGACATTGAGATCGCCAACTTAATTTGCCACGATCCGGATCAGAGACGTTCGAGCACGGTGAAGGGCAAGATCCGTGGACACGTACGTTCGGGGTCTGGGGCTTCCACTGCGCCCAAGAACGTGCTCACAGCGAAGAACGGGGTCGAGCTAGAGATGCCAAAGGACCCAAACTTTGCCCTTGTCTTTGTCCTTGAGTACACGGTGGTGGAGCCGCTGAGGGAGGAGGATAGGAGGGTAAGCGGAGTTTGGTGTATACACCACGAACAACACATTATTCTAGTTAACAGAAGCTCTCTATAAAACCTGTATTATGTCGTGGATTGTCCCTACAAAGCTTTTTGCATTATACTACTCTTATTTATCTAAGTAGTGACTTAACATAATATTTGAAAATATTTAAAATTAAAACTCCTTTAATAGTTGACAACCAAATATTGTTAATTTTTCAATTACAGCAATCATGACATCTTTTATATCATAATAAAATATATTACCGAGATTTCATATTGAATTAAAAACTTAAATTTACTTTGAATTGATCACGTTTCGTCAGTATCTGTGCTATATACCCTACTCATATATTCAATTAGAAACAAATCAACAATTGAACGAGGTTTTAAGCAGTTTGATCAGTAAAAAAGAAATATAAATTAAATGTATTTTATAATTAAACTGTGATTGCAATTTTTAATTGTTTCCAATAAATGGTTCCAACAGTTGACGAACAGCATGGGCCCTTCCGGCCAACAACACCACGAGATTCGCTGGACCTCATATCTGCCCTTCGTCGACGAGGACAATCTGAACAATCTTGGCCGAGGATTTAGCGTTCAGTTAGTCATGAATGGAGGCCCTAAGGCAAGCAATCCACAAGAAACACTCTTCTATACAGAGGAAGAATGTGTGTCCGCCATAAAACTCAACTTGATCTTCAGACAGAAACTAGATCCATCTCAGCCGCTGGTACCAAATAACATTCTATGATAAACATATTTGTGTCTGCTTTTTTCTTTATTGGACTTATTTAGTTTATTGTAAAAGAATTTTAGATGCTTATTTTAAACTTTTAAGTTGTTGTTTTTTCCCTTAGCAAGCCCCAATCGATACTCCAATTCAGGTGCAATATTCAAAATCAGTTCAGAGAGCGTAAGTTTACTTTTATATGTGTTGTCATTGCGACGTTTTAATTTGGTTAAATCATTTGACATTCTTAATCGTTCAAAATTCTATTACCAGTTAGGACATTAGTTAATTTTATGTTAAATTTAATAATCTGATGTGTTGCTTATATATTTCACTGTAATAAAGAGTAATACAAATGCAAATATTTGTTTATTTTTACTTATATAGTTCCGATGGTGTACTGACCGTCAATTATTTCAAATTAGTTATTTTTCATAAATTTATTTATTTATTAATTTTATTCCGTTTTCGCTTTCAGGCCCGAAATAAGACCTACGAATCCCTTGAATAGGTGAGCTTTCCTGCCAGCCTATAAATACCGTTTTCTATTTACACTTTGAATGCGTCTTTTATAATATTGATGCTATCTTTTGTAAATTTCTACTTTGTTCTTTCAACTTGATAACAAAATAATCAACTTTCGTATCATCTTCAGTTGATAAAGCATAATTAAATGAACAAGGAATGTTATTAAAAGCGTATATTATATTCTATAGGTTCCTTATCAAACTAATATTTTAATATAAAATGATTACGATAATAACAATAAACATTTATAACACCTTAAAGATGATGGAAAACATAAAATTCACAAACATATAATATTATTAAATAATTGTTAGTAATACAGTTTGTTTGACATAACAATTATGGGTGTTCGTTATACAAAAAATAGCACTTTCTATTTTTTTATTTCAGTGGTACTCTGTCTTTTTTATCTAATGATTGATTTGTTATTGATTATGTTCAGAAATATTTTCTTGTCGATATTTTCTTACAGAATAGTAATGTCAATCTTTTATTTAATTCCATATTTAATTATTATATTTATATCTTTCCAACTTATGTTTAAATGTCTTGATATTATCGGCTGTAAAATTGAAAACAGTTTCAATTTATTTTTACATATAGTTCAATGAAAACTATAAAAAATTATGTATAACAAATTATAATTATGAAATATTTTGGCATATTTAGCTTGATTATTTCGATGTATTTTTAAAGTTTTAATCCATAAAGTGTTTATTGGAATAATTCAATACAATGCTAAAGTTTTTCTCTTCATTGTTTCACTATAAAAGGAGTGAAGAAAAAGCGTATGTAGTTCAGAAAAAACCTCCAAGAAGGCAAGTATTCTTATATATTTCATTAGCTTTTTAATTCACCTAATTTTGATTTTGTGAATCACGAAATTTTGTTGATTATTATTGTTCTTTTATAAATTATATTGTTAGTCCTCGCTTTTTTACTAATTATAATTGTTTTGCTTTTATTAATATAAATGTATACATATATTAAGTGTGGTCAAATACATTTTATATATTGACAACTAATGTAGATTTTTATTTCCTACTTTAAACAACAACACTTCAATTGATTATATTTATATTATACATATTTACAACATGACAAGTATGTCAGCAATTATATAAGTGGTATATTTTAATTATTATACAGATTAAAGTAAGTATTCAAAAACAATTATGTTTAATTTAAAAATCCGTAATAACAGTTATTAATTTATAATGATTAAATGTTGTGCTTGTTTGTAGTTTTATTTCGTTAGTCATCGTTAAGTTTAATTTGTTATTATTTTTAAATCTTGTTACAATATTACATAATTTTTTTATTCTTATTTATAAATGTTTGCGTAAGCTGGTTCCCTAATGATTTTTTACATAACATTTTATCATATTTTATAACATTTCAAAAAGCGATATTTCAGTTAAATTTAAAATTTGTGTTAATTCTAATTTCCCCCATCTCGCAATATTTTAATTCTAAGAAATTATTTTAAAACCTTTAGTGAGAGTAAAAATTGTAATGTTATAATAATCTATGATAATCATATATTCGTTTAATAATTAAGATTTGATCTATCTCAAAATATTCATTAATATAATATGAAGCCATTTTCTACAATGTCAACATAAAACTCGCGGTCTTATCAGTGCGGCCAGTGAGACGTCAGAAGTTATTGAAGGCCGGTCAATGTACGACAAGCAGATGGTGACCTCCCCACAAGTGTCTCTCATGCCGTCCCCGCATATGGCCCAGATGCTGCTGTACTCCCAGCTGATTCGAAGCTATACCGGGACAGGGGGTGGAGTAGACACCTCCACGAACGACATGAGCTATGAGCCCCTACAGGAGTCCGGGAGGATACCACCCTTTGTCATGACGGCTCCAGCCCTGCCAATGGGGATACGGATCCACACCGGAACAGGACTGTCCAGGGCAGCTTATGCTAAGCTCTATACTTCAGGTTAGCATCACAAAGTGTTAAGATCAAAATATCTGAGGCCAACAGATATTAAATAATTAAACTATTAACTTTTTATAATGAATATTTAACAGTTTAAGTTAGAGGATAATAAATAATACACTTATTTTATAATCTGCATAAACAGGTTTCAAGCGAATGCTTGATCGAAATGGTGATCCACCAGAAGTGATTGACCCCATTGAGGAAGCAAGGTTCAATGTCAACGCGGAGATCAAAGATCCCCTCGAATCGAATGAGATCATCTTCCAGTTTTTAGCTTATGCACAGTGAGACTCTTAACTCTCGATAATTTAAAATTATATTCCTCCCTTTTCCCCAGTTGTTATTCTTTATTGAAACATTGATTATAGGAATACCTAATTCTTTTATAGATTAATATCATCTTATTTTTTCTTTGACGTTATTCGTATTTTTTCTTTTAATAAATGTTTTTTTGCTTCTAATTTTTGAACCATATTGGAACCATATTCTCCAATCACTTTTTAATTTTTATTCTTTTAAGAATGCTCAACAACAAAGCTTTGGACCGGAGGATCACTAATGTATACTTTACATTCCAATTCTATAGATTTCCTCAGCAAACAACACAAAGGTGAGATCAATTGTTATAAATTTCTCAACCAAATTAAAGTAATTTTTATATTTTTAGCCCAATAGTATTCACATAATTTCACGATTTTCTAAAACTTTGACGGGCTCAGCCGGGAATTGAACCCGGGACCACTCGCACCCGAAGCGAGTATCATACCCCTAGACCACTAAGCCAACTAACTATCTCTTAACTCAAATGCATACCAATATATCTGAACAGTGATTATTCAATATTCAATATAAAGAAAAAGCGCGCAATAAATCTTGCTCATACTTAGAGTAATTATTGATTTAAATTATTTATTTATAATAATATAAAACTTGAAATGTCATAAATTTATTCAATTCATTCAGTTATCATTTCATATGTCGTTTATGCAGTATTTGACAACATTGTCTTATAACAAATTCCGTCAAATTGACTAAATAATTTTATATGTGCTGTGTGGAATTCTTAACTTAAAATACTGCTAAATTAAGTGTTTGAAATGTTAAATAAATTAGTTTTTAGAATGGGTTGTTTTTAGAAAAATTGACTATCTTATTAAACAGGGTGACCCAAATGTCTGTTGCCAGATAAATAATATTACAATACAATTATTAAACGAAAGGCAAAAATATTAGACAAATAAGTCATTAGATTGATACCATTTAATAGGCGACTCACAATAATTCATAAAGCTTGAAGTCCTATGATTAGTGTGTAATTTTTATCCGCAGAAACATTTGCATAATTAAATCTTATACAATATATATATTTAAATGATGGTGTCGTGCAACAATTTCAAATCTGATTTATATTTATTTATGCAAGTATATTTTCATACTCTTTTCAAACACATAATCAAATCATAACTTTATTCCTGTCTTTAGACTGTATCTACACGAAGCTCTGGACAACATCACCGAAGACCGTCGAATGGTGCCGTACATCCTTCAGCAAATGGGGAAGGATGGACAGCCTAACACCAACGAACCTCCAGGCCTGCAGGTTAATCATTGAACAGATTATTGCAGCAGCTTCTGAGGATATTGTTGAATAAGATGTATCATGTGTTTGTTGGATTCTTTCAGATAAAGTATCGGGTTGATCCCAGCTTCTTGAAGCCTGGTGAAGGTCGCATATTCTTGGATCATTTGCACCAACAAGTTCTCCATATTGACGTTTGGGATGGAGATTCTCTCTTGCTCATTGGGTCCTGTGCAGTCGAGCTCAAGGTAACTTCCCTGAATACATGTTCTGTAGTCCTGCCAATCAATAGAGACTAACATCCCGAATGCCAACGATCTTTTCCTGCCCAGCACCTCTGCAGACAAGGCAGAGAAAGCGTGCAGGTCACCTACGAGCTCGACGTTGTCCCATCGGCCGACTGTGGGGATGAGGAGTTCAGTCATGGCCTGATGAACGGCCATATTTCCGAGCTGTGCGGGAAACTGCACCTGCGCATGGGCAACATTGGCTATTCTGCGTCGTCATCGCGAGGTACAACTACCACGGTCTTCGTACCAGAGAAGAGGCGGACATTAGTCGAGACAAGAGACAACAGCAAGTGGGTTTTTGTCCACATCATTGTTTCTGAATTGATTTAATTAAAGACAATTAAAAGTTATTAGCTTTAAAACGGTTATACAACATTCTTTAAAGAAATTAACTCGTTGGTTAATCTATAAAAAGGTTTTCGTCCCTCCCAGATTCACAGGTGGCTCTCTATCACGAAGCAAGTTCGGTAACAGTTGGTCCGACTTTGCCCCCGCCGCCGCTGAAAGCAAGCGTGTGACCCGCGCGGAAGCCGCCGTCTCCAGCAACCGTGAGCTGGCCCAACTCCTGGACTCTCGACACCATCCCAACCACAACGATACCTGCGTCACCAATGGGACAACCAAAGCTATCACTGCAGGCGACGGTCCAGATAATGGACTGCAGGAAGAGGACCAGGTCCTATGTGGTCAGGCGGAGGACGCTGAGCGACGGAGGAAGCTAGCTCGAATGGAGGCCATCAGAAAGGTTGAGAATAAAAATCCTACCGCTGTTTCCATTCTTGTAAGTTTTATTCTATAATATTTGTGGATAACATGGTTCTATTGTTTGTTTTTACTTTTCTTCGTGACGAAGTTATTTTATGTATAAATAAGAGAAATGTTGGAATATGAGCGATTTAAATATTATGCATTATTTTAAATATTAATATCCGCAAAGAAAATATGGAAAGTTAGTAAATTTGTAAATATTTTAAAATTGTAATTTATTTTAATCTTATTAAAATTTTTATTACTATTTGTTATTTGAGAATTGTATTTTTTCTATGCATTGATTAAAAGCTATCTTTTCCATACAATCAATCTATGGAAAAGTTTTACTTTTCCCTCCTCATTTTTTATTGACTAAATAAATATCTATATCTATAATTACATAGATATTTTCTACGTATATATGTATATATCATAATTAAGGATTATTATTGTACGTATGGTAAAAATTGATTAAAAAGAAATGCTTTTTATCGACGTTTTTCGCTAAATAATTACCGGATTACTTTCAATAAAAAATCAATGCCCATAAGGCCCATGTTTTTTCTTTTGGTGCACCTGGTTTTAGATAGACTTCCATAGATAGATTGAAGGGAAAAGATAACTTTTTAATCAATGCATAGAAAAAAACTACGTAGTCATTTAACTTATAATTCAAACTATTAATTAGGATACCTATTGGTAATACATGTAATATGTAACTAATATGAAATTCTTCTTATGTATCCATAATATCATGAATTTTGTCTCTAAATTATTAACAAACCTTGATTTATTTAGTAGGTATAGGTAGTAGATATTACCGAATATTAATCAGCAGTTGTATATTATCTTATAGCAGCGAGATTCATCGATCTCAGAGCTATAAATAGTAACAAGATGAAGTTATTATTATGTAATTAAATGAGACAAATATGAGCTAGACTTCACTTTCATACACGACTATCTTCAGCGGCTCAGTGGTCTAGGGGTATGATACTCGCTTTGGGTGCGAGTGGTCCCGGGTTCAAATCCCGGCTGAGCCCAAGTTGAATTTTTTTTTATTAATAATACAATAAAAATTTGAAATGAATATTATATTATTATATCCCAAAATTTAATTTCTTTTAAAAATAAATAATAATTAATCATAAAACTAATTTTTTTGTTTCCAAATATAAAAATTATGCAAATAGTAAGAGAAATGGTTAAAATTTTACCATATTATAAAGATAATAACTATCCAAAAATAAATATATACAAATATCAAACTCAAAATAATTCAAAACTTTGATGGGCTCAGCCGGGAATTGAACCCGGGACCACTCGCACCCGAAGCGAGTATCATACCCCTAGACCACTGAGCCAACGATACTGTCGACAGTGAAATAGCTACTCTATCTCATTAACTATTTTACTATATATAACTATAATTTTTGAGAATGAGTGAATTACGTTTATAATTTTATCATGAATAGTAATGCTTTTATAATCCAAAATTTATTTGTAATTCATTATTGTAAAATCTTTTTTAATATTTCTAATTATCTAACATGAACATAATATATATATAGACTATAACCTACCTATACATAAACAATACATTTATATTATACATAAGTACCTATTTCTATCTAATTAAGTAGTAAAATATAAATATAAGTATTTAATAATTAAATTATTTTTTTGAATTTTTAATTTTTATACTGATAGGTAGTATATTCTGACATAATTAGTAAGAGGAATATTTGGATTGTTTGATAGGAGGATGTATGATAAGAAAATATTTTGTTATCCCTTTGAGTTGAAGACTTTCACATATTATATTGTATGAGATATCATTTCTAATTGTCCATTATCGTCTATCTCTCTAATTTTCAATAACATAGTCATACCGTGAGAACAAAACCGAGCGTATGAGAGACCTCAGAACAATCGATATTTACCGGACCAAAAACAAACGCGACTCTATCCTGCAAATGTTGAGCGACGGAGTGTGTGCTGAACACACAGTCTATCCCTCCTTTGGGGCCACTGAATTCTTTGAATTTGAACTGAAGAATCCTTACAATGTGGAGCAGACTATACTGATTCAAATTAATGATTTGAAGTAAGTGTGCTTATAAAATGTTTTATCTATAGTTAAGTAAAACCTGTGAATATATATATATTTTTACTTTTAGCAACTCTCTTAGCGTTGTGACAGATATTCGAGAACTCTGCGCTCTTAAACTCATGTTCGCTATCAACACTCCAACAGAACCGGACCTAATCACATGGAATGAGAGTTTTGAACATTTTTCTGTATTTCTGCGTCCAAAAGAAAAGGTCCTTATACCATTCCGATTTGTTGAGCTAGGTTATGATAGCAATGGAACCACCCAGGTAATAAATTATGTCTAGTAACTAAAAATTTAGTTTATAATTTATAACTTCCGTATATACTATTACAATTTTTTTATTAATATATAATGCGGTAGTTTTACGATGTATTATTTTATTGTTTTCATATGCGTTATATTTATGCAATCAATTATTAGTATTATTATTTTTTACTACTTGTAATTTTCAAGTAGTAGATCAATAAAATGTTTTTAATGTAAATTAATTCATTAAATTGTATTTTTTATGAGTCAAAATTAAGCTTAAGGAAAAATTAAAATATGCTTTCTCTTTAACTAGAATAGTACATTTCATTAAAATTTATTCTCCATTTTATGATTACCATCATTTATTCAAATAAAGGGTCCCGTCAATGACAGGCATAACAACGCCAAACCCTTGCTCCAAACACCCAACGAAGATCACTCGATAAGAGTGAACTTTATGTCCACCTCGAAACAGACAATCGGTCTGCTTTCGGTGCGTGTAGCGGCACAACCGGCAATAATCGACCAGGCCTTCCGCTTTTATCAGCCAGAGCAGAGCTTCCTCAAGAAGATGATTCGTCTGCCGGCACTCTCCTCCTCCCTTGATTTGATTGGGAAGCAGGGCGGTGAGAGTGCAGTGTACATGCGTAGTTCCGACTCCAATGTCATCTGCGAGTCGAAGCCGGTGCACCCCGGAGAGCCGCATGATGTATTCATCAAGGTGTCTTGTGGACCGTCCCCTCAGGTGGATATCAAAGATTTAAACCACTTGAAATATATTCTGATCATGATTGCAGGCGTCTTTAAGTATTATTTAATCATCAACAGATTCGACAGTTCCTAGTGGCGGTGTATGTGGACCCCTTCCGTCTCCGGCCAGCCCAAGTGTGGCAGTTCGTAGTCCACTCACAGGAGCGTGTAGACGTGTCCTGCGTGGAACAACAAGTGAGCCATCTCAATCTGATGGTCAAAGGAACTTCGGCCACCCGACAAGTCAGTGTCTACACCAGCCACCCCATGGAGATATCAGTGCAGCCAGCTGGGCCTATCACTCTCACGGCTGGGACAGCCCACGAGCTCCAGGTGGCAATACATCCCTTATTTGATTACTATTTGAAAAGATAACTCGGCTACAACAAATATATTGACCTGCAATCTAGTCTTTAAGACATCTTTTATCCACAGCTAACTCTGAAATATTTTGGCAGGTGACTCTTTGTCCAACTCGCGCGGGTTCTCGCCTCTTCAACATCAATGTTGTTGATCGGGAGTTCCATCAGGTGGTTCGGGCCTGGCTCGTCTGTGCCCAGGTTCGAACACCGGACATCTCCAAGTGTTTGGAAGTGTCACTGCCGGTCGGGGGTGGTCCTGGCTCCAATAAACGGGTCGCTTATACAAACCCTTATTCGCATGAGAAAACGTTCTATCTTGCCACCAATAGACCTGAATTTCTAACATTTAAAGTGAGCCATTATTCTTTTATACAATTAAAACAAATCTAACGCTTTTCACAATTTATAGGTTGAGTATAATTAAATCTTCTTTTATCCTTTTCAATTTTAAAATATTCAAACTTTTGTCGAAATATGCAATCGCATCTATTTGTTAATGCTCAATTGTTAATTTATTGCAGGAATCTACAATGACCGTTGGCGGAGGGGAATCCGTGCAAATTGGTCTTCGCTTTCTCCCGTGTGGCATCCAGGGTAGTCAGGACATTCTGGTGTTTCTCAACGATGAAGAAGGAAAGAACGAGGAAGCCTTTTCTATTGCAGCAAATTATTCCTAATTGGATCTACAGTCCTAGAACCGGGTTATTTGTAAGAATATTTACGGTTTCAGATACATTGTGGGACTCTTGTATTCATTTCTTTGTTAAATACAACTATTTTTTCTTATTTCTCGAAGGCAATTTTGCTGGTGTGATTATTCATCAATTTTAAGTTTCCTTTTTCGTTTGTCAGTTTGAACTGTGTCCTTAATTCTTTGCCTGTACACCAGTTCTACTTTAATTATTCCATAGATTTTCAATATTGTTATATAGAAACCGACAAGCGCTGTAATTGCGTCTCGATATTTTCAAACAAACTTCGGGTTTGGTGATTTTTGATTTAATAATTTAAATTCTCGTTAGTTTGTTAAATTTATTTTTTTTTCTATATTTTCTTATTTGTATTACGTGCTCATGGATTTTCGCTATATTCTTCAGTATTTTTACAGGTATATATTGAAAACAGTTTTAACTAACCCACCATACTTGCATATACTGTGTTTCTTTATGTTATTCTATGTATCCATGTACTTCTATATATCATTAATATTAATTATTTTAGCTATTATAAGATTATATGACACGCTGAGCGAGTCTTATTCGTTAATTCAAATACACATATCATCATTAGAACACATTAATTTATCGTCATTTGTATCAACATATTTATACCGATTATTATTGAATAATTTTAAATAAAATTCTGTCTAACTACACATCTATTTCTTAAAGTTTTCATTCATATATATATATGTATATTTCACAATGTTTTCTCATATATAAATTGTACAAAGCTAACGAACTATTAAGCAGAATGAATTCTATTTTTTGAAAACACACCAAATTTTCTACATATTCGTGCAACTTTACTTCTAGTCAAATATTATTGCGTACTAAAAATTAAAGATACATATTTAATAATATTATTCGTGGTAACACTCGGTAAAGGGTATGATTCTGTGGTCACAGTGTTCCAGGATGCGTGGAACTGTTTTTGTCTTCTGATCTCTAAAGGTTTCAATTTCCGATATCGCTACCATGGTGCAGAAGAGGTAGGATGTGGTTTTATACCGCGACATTAAGTGCCGAACAATCAGATCTTGTTCCAGCTCTTTGTGTTCCATCATAGGGGGCAAAAGGTCGTCTTGTGGTGTTTCGAAATCGACTAGCTCAAAGTCAGAATTTCTAAGAGTTTCGTCGAAAATGGCGGCAGCCCACTTTGTGTCCTCAATTAAACTTATTGGAGGTCGAACTATTCTTGGCTCAGAAACATCCCTCAGGTAGAAAGCAAACCGAGAATCAAAGTTGGGAACAATTCCCAATCCTTTTTTATAGTTGTAACGTTCTGTCAGTTTGTTGAGAACAGTATGAATCGCTCTGAAAAGTATAAAGTTGAGCTTTATCCAGACAGGGTTGGTATCAATCGTAATAAATACAGGGTCCTTAGGCCCAATTGTATAATGTCTGATCAGTGGCCTCTTGAAAGGACGAAGACAAAGGGGTATATCTATACTTTTGGACCGATAGCGATAGGTTGGCGTCTTCATTTTCTCTCTGGTTTCTTTATATTTATATCTGTAGACAATTGATCTACGAATTTTGTCGGAATTTGTTCGGAAATGCAATTGCATTGGTTTGTTGAGTATATAAGGAGCAACTGCGCTATAAGCTTTGTGGTATAGTGGCTTAAACATACCAGTGAGATCAGCAAATACTCCTAGCACTCTTTCCAAAACCTTTTTCTCCGCTATGGTCATACTTTCCGGCAGTTTTATGGCAACATATTTGGCATCTTCGAAAGTTTCACAAAACGCATCTGGTACTACGATGGCATTCTCTTCTGAGATCACCACTGGTGAAACCTTCCTCGCTAAAGGATAGACCCATTTGCCAACCTTCAAATATCCCAGAACACTGCTCTTGTCATCGGGGTAGTCCATCGCTGTTACTGTAAGAGTCTTATGACCAACCAATGCGGCTACTTTTCCAGATACTAAGATCACGTACATGTAGACTCCTCGAACCCGAATTAGCTCTTTGCCTTCCGCCGTTCGAATTCCAAAATAATCATTTCTTATCATATTTATAAATCTTATTGCTAAAAGTATTGAATTTTTCTGATCCGCCTTTTATGTCATCTAAATAAATATTATACGGATTGTTTTCATAGTGAAGTATTTCCAATTAAAAAGATTCATTATTAGTTTAAATTTAATTGATTAAAATTATGATACCTAAATTTGAATTTTACGATTGATCGTTATCGACTTTCAACTTTTTCTATTATTTAATGCAACTTTTTAATGACTCCTTTAATTTCAAATCCAATCGAAGATTTTTATTTTGATAAAAGGAAATTTACTATTGATTTAATTAAAAATAACTTGGAAATTTAATATTGATTTATTCAAACTACAGTAAATTTGTAAACATATATAAATATAATTCTTCGTTTTTTCCATTGTTTTATCAGAGTTTGAAGTTGTCACAATTTGATTCTGTTCTTTCTGTACGTAGCCGTTATTTTAAATTATTATTGAAATAATTCTGCTTGAGTTATAGAGAAGATATATGACCATAGAGAAGTTATTGGTGGCACTCACATATGACTCGTTTTGTCAAAGAAGAAAGGAATAGTGCATCAAATTTTCCAGTTCTTGGTCTTAGACTCATGTACAATTTGAAAAACCTTACGAACGCATCGTTGTTTTGGTATTGGGGTAAACTTTTAACTCTCGTGGCTTTATAAACCTATTTTTAAACCACCACGAAATGCTTTGCAAAATTTCTTGGAATAAAAAATATTTTTTCGCCAGTATTTATATTTACTTAAAGACTAAATTGGTCATTTGTTCCCACGCAGTTAGGTTTCGCAATTCCATACCGCCTCTCAACCCTAAATGAATTACCAAAAGTTATATGAGCATTCTATTCAATTATACTGGATTTCCAAAACCAAGTATTATTTTTTTCACAAATTCCTCCCCCTGTTTCAAAACTTATGGCCCTTACCTTCTTTTTGTTAAGGGACATCACGATTTGTGATTGGATTCGTGGAAGATTTTTATTGTTCGTTTTGAATGTTTTATAGTTGATGGTGGCAATCCTTGAGCTGCTCTTTCGTTTACCTTTTTATCAGATAGAGTATGTTGTTCCAAGATGTGCTTATAGTTTATCAGCTTCTACCACTTCATTAAAATTAATAACGTCTAAATTAATGGGCAAATTACACAAATTCGTTATTATATCTAAATTAACATTTGGTAGATGTACATCAGTCATATTAATCTTTAAATATGCAAAGAAAATCTTCGCTTACTCTCAGCTAACTTTAAATGCTTCAGTATTACTATTTTAAACGTAAATCGAAAATATACCTTTGTTCAGTGTATAAAATTTTTTTTAATCATACAATAATTTTAACCAGGACATATTTATAAGTATTTGGTTTTGTTATACATTATAAATTTGAAGGAGAAACTAGATAGTAACTAGTAACTAGAAAACAATTGTTTCTCTCTCCGTTGGAAGGAGAGAAATGATCGTCATTTTTCCAAACGTATTTATATTGGAGACCTTTGAGACGTCGAAGTTAATTGTGATGTTGTGTTGTGTTCATATCTGAATCAGACAAAAATACGAGTGAAACTATTAACACTCGATAATTATGCATAAGTCGTTTGAGTTTAGATTTTCAAAAAGCTTTAGAGATTTTCAAGATTCACATCCTTACAAGATTTTCTAAAACTTTGCCGGGCTCAGCCGGGAATTGAACCCGGGACCACTCGCACCCGAAGCGAGTATCATACCCCTAGACCACTGAGCCAACTTTTAACAGTAAAATCATTATACAAGATAGTTACAATATAATGACTAATATTACATAGACTGTATAGTATTTTTTTACAATTGTTATAAAGGAACGCAATAAATCTTGCTCATACTTTGAGTAATTATTGATTTCAATTATTTATTTAAAATAATATAAAACGGAATACCTATTAATAATAATAATAATAATTATATTACTGTATAGCGCCACAAATAGCAAGCTATGTCAGCAGCGCTAGAAAATGCATACAAAAAGCATAATATACAAAGCGAGA
>JAUZNC010007750.1:0-16443 GCA_034780395.1 Vannuccia rotundouncinata | reverse complement strand
ATAATATCCTCCTGTAATTAAAGATCGTTTTGTAAAACTAACGAATAATATCCTCCTGTAATCAAATTTGTAAAACTAACGAATAAAATCCTCCTGTAATCAAATCCGTTTTGTAAAATTAACGAATAATATCCTCCTGTAATTAAAGACCTTTTGTAAAACTAAAGAATTACCGAGAAATACTGGGAAAACTTTGATTGGGTAACTAAAACTTTTCATTTATCTACGATTTAAACAGTTTTAATTACTTAAATAAAATGGTTAGTTTGATTTTACTAAATTACTAATTGAATATGAATTGTATTTACAAAGTCAACTTTGAGTAAACATTAAGAAAAGTAGAAAAAATTACCTTGAACATCTAAATCATCGTCGTCTGAGTGAAAATTTCTTCCCTTAAATATAAAAAGAATTAAAGAATAGTGATTTTAAACTGATGAAATACTATTAGCTATAATTAATAAAACTATTTATCATTGTAAATTATTAAAAATCTATTTTTTCGAAACAAACAATTAGATGTTAGACAAACAACAAACGTTGACGTAAAAACATTTCGAAATAAAATATAATAATTCCTGAAGCTACGGCTACCAGAAACAAAGTCAATCAATATAAAATCAATGAGGAAACATGCAGTGCAATAATAATAATAAACAACACACTGAGGAAAAAATTCTACAAAGATACCAAAAGAACAAAAAGGATGATCAAAATAAAACATGACAACAAATCAGGTACAACAATCACTGTACTGCAAAAACTGTGCAAGGTGCGTCATTAACAGTAGATGCTATCGATTGAGGTAGTGCTTACGCCATCAGAAGCTTCATAACTGCTGTCGGGTTTCTCGATTATTTCCACTTCTTCTTCACCAGCTGCCATTTCTTCTTCGACTTCCTCGTGGACAACCTCAAGTCCACACGGTGAAGAAGAACCCCCATAATCACTCTGTTGATCGGGATCATCATACAACAGCTCCACCTCGGAATTCTCGTTCAACTCTGTCTCTCCAACGTCCTGGTCCAACTCATCATTTGGGAGTTCATCGTCATGACTAATTTGCAGTTCAAAATGTATAGAACTCTGCTTCATATCAGCTATCGGCGACAATGTCAGTCTGCTGGCTTCTTCTGTGCTACTCTGTCCTCCGCTGTAAGGGGACAATAAATCCTCTTCGCTAGAAACAACTCTTGTTGCCATGTTCCCCTCAGAAAAAGCCAAAGTCCAGGCTGCTCCCTCATCCTCCCCAGGAGGTGAACCATTCTGAAGGAAGTTATCCACGTCATGGAGCAACAGCCCGTTTAAAGGTGGATCATCAAATTCTTCGGCGTTATCATCAATATGATCGAGGAAGTCCAACAACTAAGTATCAGGCAGCAATTTTGAATGCAAATAAAGTTATTAAACTCCTTTCACTTTTAGTAATAGTTAAATTAAAGTATAGATCGCATATTTAAATAGAATTTGATTAATTTTATAAAAACGATACATTGAATTCTGAAACTTAAATAAAAATCATTTTTATTTCACTCAAATTTTTAAGGATGTTTCGGATTTCTGAATTAAAAATTACATGAAACAAAAACTTAATTTATAGTATAGTGATCACAAATATCTAAAAAAGACACTAAGAGTATTTCTTTTCACATAATAAATTACTAAATTAATGTTAAAATAGTGCCAATATGTGTCAATATAAAATTGTATTATATAAAAAATGTTTAGCCAAAAATTACATTAGATCTTCCTTTTGCCTGGTTTTCTTCATAATCTTCCTGGTGGTTGTCCTATAAAAAAAAGTACAACATTTAAAAAAAACCTATTAGGAGTTTCGAATGTGAATGTAAACATACTCCAAGATCCAGAAGGATATCTCCATTGGAATTATCATGGTTATTTTGTGTTGTAAAATCAAGTAGACATTCTTCAGTAGTCATGATGATAAAAACTTCATTAAAAAAGCAAGACATATTACAATTTATAAATGAAATATTCAAAATCTAAAAAAATGTCATAATCAAACAAGTTTTAAAAAAATTCACAAATCACATCCGATAATTATAACCTGTAAGTAAATTTATGGTTAAATGACAATTGCTAAAATACTATAAACCATTTATGAATCAATTTATTTCATATAACATTAATTAAAAGTTGATATATGTTAACAATTAAAATTTGTTATTTTTTTATATTATTTTAAAAAAATATTGGCAAATAAATATTCATAATTTTTAAGGATTTAGTTTTGTTTGTTTAAATTTTTTAAACTACTGTTTTTACACATTTTTAAACTACTATTCAACAAATATTTAACTTTTTAAAATTAATTCATGTAAATCAAGTTTAGAGTCCTGTGTTAAATAAATAATGTTAATCTATTTATTGACTACAACTAAATTTAAAGCAAACCAAAAGAATAGACAAAGATAATAAGTTAATATTAATCGTACAAAATTATGGTCTAAACCAGAGAAGACAAATTTTCAATTAACCCGAACCTAACTGTATTACAAATTATAATGTATTTGATAAATCCATAAATAGATTAATTCAAGGTTCTAGCTAAAACTTATATATATTGTCCATATTTAGTGGTGGGAAGCAGCCAGAGAGCATGGAAAATGTTGAACACTATCAAATGGAAAGGGGACGCCTGAAATTCATTTATTATTTTTAGGAAATTCCATAAACATTTTTTGAAATGTGGAAAATTCCATTCTTGAATATTTAAATATTAAATAAACTAAAATATAAAAAGATTATAAGAAGACTTTCATTCCTGCATAATGTATTCATTATTTTTTTTTAATTTTATCAATTTTTAAAACATTCAAAATTGATTATTATTTTTGTTACTATTTTATAAAATTAATTAATATTCAACGTTAAGATTCTTTTTTATGATTCATTTGTAAATTTTTATGATTTTTTTTTCATTATTTATTATTATTTTTGTGTAAAACCTATACAAACAAATGAATGTCTCTGAATATGGTGTAATGTAAAGATTTGAGAATAAATTATATAAACTACAAAAAATATATAACCTTAAGTATGTTGTACAGGGATATAATACAGTAGTTTAAATAAAAGATTCATTATTTACATGCATAAAATAATTTTATATTTAAAAAAATCTGCAATAAAAAAAATTGTAGTTTACAATTTCTATTTAAAAACATTAGGTGTATTGTTTACCTATTCATATGAAATATCTATAATAATCAGTAATAAAATATACAATTTTTAAAGATGAGTTTCTTATTTGATAGATATATAAAATACATAAAATATTGTTTGTCAATATTTAACAGGTGATTTTAAGGAATAGAGAAAATCATGAAAACATGTTTATTAGCAGATTTAAAAACCTATAAATAAGCAGTCAGAAAAAATGTCTCCCTGTTTTAGAGGAATCCAGCAGATATATCCATCATCAAGAAAAGCTTCTTGCTAATGACAAATAAATTGTCTTGGTTTAACAATAGTCAAAATATATATTCACAATACATTAAATTATTTTGCTATTTCAAGTCAAACTTTCTACCCACAAGCACAACTTTTATGACTGTATATAGGGCATAATGTCCACTACCTGTTGATATGCAGTTGGATTGTGATGCTTGAATATAACAATTTATTGTAATAAGTTATATTTTAATTGTCTGAAGCAAAAATTATTGCAATTTAGACATCTCTCAAGCTTTAATAATAACTAGTAATCTTTTTTACTTTAAGAATAATGTTGGATATAAATTTTTACTAAATAGCAATGTGTTTTACTTATTAACAAAAGTAAATATGGCTTCTGAAGTTCAATGCTCAAATTCTGGCCAAACAATAAGGGTGACATTTTAAATTAACCCTAACCTAAACATATGTTGCAGTTATGTTGGAACATTTTGAGTGTGGGGGTGTGCTTAATTTGCAAAGGGCACTTTGATGATTTCCAAAAGGCTACCTATAACATTATGGAAGCAAATCCCTTCAGATATAGGGGTACACTAGCTAATTTATAAAAGGGCAGAACTATATATGTATTTCAATATTGGTGGATGGGGGTTAAAACATATCCAAGCCCTCCCCCTGCCCTGACATGACTGAGCTATTATTTTAAATAACTAGTGTATTTTATTTTTAAATAAAAAACATTTTATTTTATGTTATTTTGCTTCCCTGAAAATATTTTATCTCAAAAAGTATACTTAGGAATTATATGGTTTATAATATTTTCTGATTTGAAGATCTGGTTTGACTTCAATAACATAACATAATTTTAACCCATTTACTAACACTGGTATATATATATATACCAGTTATACCTTTGTTAAATATGTTAGTTTTTGGTAATTAAAATATTTTTATACATGATTATTTGTAATAATTAACATATCTACAGATATAATAGTAATTCCAAAAATGATATTACATGCTAAATATTTTCAACATTAATGTATTTCAAATAAATTTTATAGACAATGTAATTGCCTGTATAATATATTTTATTTGTTAAATTTTACTAGTACTACTAGTCAGACAGATATAAATTTTTTTTAATATGTGAATAATACTAAAAATTTTGGAACAATTAATATAATATGTTGATAATTATAATATATAACATAAATATGTCTCTCTTAATCAGTGACTAATAATGAAGATTTTGTAATTATTCATACTATATATTGTATTGTTAGTAACACAGTATTTAACTTTAAAAGAACCTACAATATTATAAATTGAAAAAGAATATGTAGCAGTATAATTGAATTAAAATGTATTGAGATATAATATATATTTGGTTATAATATACTTTTTTTGCACAGTCCTTGCAAAAATTTTATTTAAACACATAATATAGTGATATCCTGGAAATAAAGAATAATAATTATAATATTATATTATTATTAATAATTAATATTTATATTTATTATGCTGTATTCTTTGTAAAAATGATAAGTGACCATTTTTAAAAAAAGAATATGGTTAATTTTTCATTTTTAAGAATATATAAAATTAAATTTATAAATTTTTAGGCCAAGAAAATGAAAACATTAGAAAACCATCACTGCTTAAAGTTTTCATTATTTTTATATATAAATTATTTCAGATTATTTTTTTGAAATCTTCTCAAAATTATTGAAATTCATTATATTTATAACATGTTTTATATATATTATACCTTAAAATAATATTTTCAGATTTTTTTAAAAAGTAAATATTATTATAAAAAAAGAAATTTATATAAAAAAAGAATAAAATATATTGTTAATTTAAAACATATGATAGGAAAGCAAAACTATTTTTAATAGTTAAAATTAAATTATTAATTATATTTAAGGCATTAAATAATATTAGTATTTAACTACATAAAAAAAATACATATAAATAAAATAAAAAAGAAGCATTAATCCAAACAATAGTGCAAACATAGCCATTCAATCATTTATGCTATTGTTACTATTGTTAATAAGTTGTATATAATATTTCAGCTCAGTAATAAATGCTTTTCTTGTATGACCAAAAAAGTATTTTTGTCTAAAACCAATGCATTTATACATCTCTACATATTTTAAAACAAACATACTGAAAGTTTTTGAATAATGAATAATGTAAAAAGACCTCATTGATTTTTTTTTAATTTTGATGTGTGTGTAATACACAGAACCTGCAGACACAGCAGCCTAATAACATCATTCTCTCAGAGAACTATTGTAATATTATAGCAAATTTCTAATAATTAACATCTTTAAAGTAGAAACTGTATTTTTAGTCATGGACCGTTCTGTGCAAAGAACAACAAGCGAATAAACCAATATGTTCTAAATATATTTAAATATATTTTCAGTTGTCTGTTGTTAATAGTAACCAGAACAGATTTTTATCAGATCTTATAGATTTGTAAGAAACGATATTTATATTTAAAAATGTAATATACGGTTATTATATTTTAATATAAAAGTAAAGTAAATAAGGATATCGAATACGAAATACTAAACTAAAATATTTTTGTAATACTTACAAGAGTTAAACAATTTTGGCGTCTGTTTCAAAAATAACGGGTCCAATTTTAGAAAATATTTTGTTATATTTAAACAAATATTTCCTAATTTGTCAACAGATCTAGGCATTTCCAAATTCCTCTCTCAGGGTGTGAAGCTGAGATATTCTATGTCGCGAGCGATGGCAAGAGTCGAGTCTGTTGTAAAACCGGTTAATTATACAGTCTGTGTTTTCGGTTAGCAAGAAGCGTGGTCTCATTTTCCAATCTATATTTGCGGATAAGTTGTTTATCTGTTATTATTTCGGAATAATGGAAGCCGCGTCCACACATTATACCTTTTTTCATGCGTTTTGTTTGTGAAACTGTATATATACATATTTAGAACATGTAATTAAACTTATATGTTTAAATACCGGATAATATTTAGAGGAAATAACATAATAAGATATGATTACAAAAATATATATATATAAAAAAACTAAAATTAATAGTATACAAAATAAATTTACAAAAGACTCAATTTCATGGAATCACAAATAATCATATATATATAAAATTTTAATTATAATTATAATTCATTTAATTTACACAACAATTTCCATTTAAAATTTTGTAACGACTTTAAATTCGTCAAGTAGCAATTTTATTAATAAAATTTGGGTGTTAGATGCACAAATTCCAGATAATATAGAACATATAATTTTCTATATATTTTATAAAAAATCAAATTAATAAGCATATAAAATAAATTTATTAAGCAGTATATATATTTTTTTTAATATATCCCAAATAATCATGTCCAAAATTATTTAAAATTTATTCAATTCAGTCTATAACACACAAAAAAGTTTATAACAATAAAATAAAGTTGAATATAAAAGTCTTTGTACATTATTCAAAATTTTTCGTGCAGTTGAACTATGCACAAATCCTAATCTAAAAACCTGTTAAAATTCCAATCCAATCTAAAAACCAGTCTATTGAAACACACAAATAAATTTATAAAAATATTAATAAAATAAATACATTTAAGTATACAAAAGTATTGTTCGTTGTTATAAAAAATGTATAAATTATAATCTATTAAAGCCCACAAATAATTAGTTTCAATTGTACTGGGTTGAAAACTCTATGTTAGATTTGGACGTTCGAGTAGTCAAAATGTTCGACACTGTATGAATCGTCTGCAGGTGTAATAATCGAATGACGTTAAAAATGAGGAATATAATTAGGTCACTTAAAAGAAGGAATTTATCAAAATGCATATAGTATTGATAAAATCCCAACTTTAAACTATTATCAAATATAATTTAAATCCGCTTTGCTCTCATTTTCCATAAGTTTGCTGGTCTATATAAATACTATAAAAAGATTAAATTATTTATTTATTTTTACCGCCCCAGCGTAAAGTTTTTAACAAAAGGATGTTTGCTATTGCGTTACAGTGCGTAATGGGGGTAGGAGTGATTCTAAATACCCTATGATTGTGTAACATTATTAATGAAAGCCCCTATTATTTAATATTAGTAATATTATTGACATAATTGTTTTTCTTCGTAATTAAATATTACTATTTTTGTTTAGTGCGCAACTTTTAAAGTATTTTAAATATTTACTTTAAAAATAAAAGGAAAATTAATAATTTTTTATATAGATTTAACGATGAATAACAGCTAACTTTTAAGCAATATTATTTCATAAAATTTTTTAAAAGTCATTTTTTTATATTTAGTTGCTTGTTTTAGTAATAATATTAATGTTTTATATTAATAATAATACTCATGTCTTCCCTTTATTGAACATTGGTTACAATACAAAAAATTGTGCGGAACAAACTTTATAGTATAAATACTTATAAAAACTTATATATTATACATATCTGAAATAAAAGCTTTAAATTAGGTCTTAATTACATTGTAAGTATGATTTATGTAATGTAATAAATATTATGCAATAATTTTTCGATTTTCCTTAATTGTGGCAATGACTATTTTACATAATAATTAATAGATTTAATTTATTTATATTAAAGGTCTAAATAAGCATCATGTTTATCATAGATTGCATAGTTAAAAAAATTAATAATATTTTTTATTCTGAAATGAGTTCATTTATTTACCATTGTCTTTCTGACTTGTACTATATTTATATTCTATTTATATATATATATTCTTAATAGAAATAAGTTATAACATTATGGCCACATATACTTGAAATTCTCTTATGTGCTTGAATGTACTTGAATTTTAAATTTGTTCTGTAAATTTCAATTATATACATGAATTTTTTTATGATGGGAAGTTTTATTATTATATAATTAAAAAACCATGAAAAGGACCCATAAAATAAAAAATCTTTATGTATATTTCAGAAAAATATGTTTTATTGTTTAATGTTTTTCATTACAATTTACTTGCTAAAATGTTGTTATTCTTTCATAAAGAATATTTTTAATTTATCCAATAATTTATTTCATTTATTTAATTATTAATATTTTAATTTAAGAATGAAAATATTTTTTTTGCATTAAATGAATACAATTAAATTAGTTAAACTTTAATTATGCTCCAAGTCATAAGAAATTATTTAGCTGTACTGAGTACATAACTTATGCAAGTTAATAAGTGTATTTTAATCAGTTTGCTGTTTCTTTGCATCTATTATAAAAACAAAAATCTTCAGAATGCATTCCATATAGTCTTAAGAAAATTAATCAAGCATACAATTTATTATTATTCAAAATAAAATTCTTAATAGTTAAAGTTTCATATAATTATATGGAAATGTTGTCAGCTTAAATAATTATATAGTGGATTTCATGAAGTGATATTAGCAATTACCAATATTATAACTCTAATACTGGACAATACTAATATTATGGACTAAACTTGATTTCACAAAGCAGTTTTAACTATGATTAACTAATATAATCAATTAAATTTCTGGGATTCCAAAAAATATGGAATCCAATAATAATATTAAAAAACAAATTTGAATAATGTATTAATTTATACATTAATGTTCATGTTTATTATACCTTCTTATTGTACACTTTTTATTACTTAGACAAAAATTTCAATTTAAAGAAATACTCTGAGAATATTATTACACAACAAAAAGATTATTATTGATTTTTTTACAAGAAAACAGTATTCTGAAAAGCAAAGAATATCATTTTCTTTATTTTTAAATAGCAAATGTATTAAACAGAACTGTTTACCCTTCCACATTTTTGCAGAATTATTCTGCATTAGACCCCCAAATTCCGCCATTCTGCATTGGGGTCATATAATTCCGCATTACCATTATTATTGTTAATAATTTTTTTTTACTTGGTTAACTTACCATCATTATCTCTTCCGGCGCAACTCCTGACATGGTTATCAAACAATTCTGTGCATTCCAAATCACAGACCTTACAGATTGTTTGTCAAAGGAAGAGCTCAACATTGACACCACCTGGACCACCATTTTGAAACACCATCCTGAGTTCAAGGCTTTGGCGCATGTGGTTCAAGCCATACTAGCCATTCCGCATTCAAGTGCAGCATGTGAGTGTGTTTTTTCAACAGTTAGAAAAAATCGTACTGAACAAAGGGCCTCAATGAGCTCTGACACCACAGAGTCTCTACTCGTAATAAAATCGAAACCAGGTCATTTTTTAGACTCAAATCGTCAACTGTCAACCAGCACCCTGCAACAATTGAAAAGTGCTTATTATAAGTCTCTTAATAAGACAGATTGATCTTTTTACTTTTAGTACTCCCTCATGACACTGCTTCTAGTAGTAACTATATTATCATTTGTCTATACTCAACTGTATATTTGAATAAATAGTTAATAAATATAATTAAATAGTAGTTACATGTTTATATATGAATTAATGCTTCTTTTTCATTCCTCTCCCCTAGAAGTTGCTTAATAAAACAGATTGTGATCTTAAATTTTTATACCTCCCCAGAATTCCGCAATGCACCCCCTAAATTCCGCATTGCAGTGGTATAAAATTCCGCATTTGTATCACTAAGGGTAAGCAGCTCTGATTAAATAATAACCCAATTAAAAACATACTGGAAATGATTAATGTTTTATAAATACATTAAATACAATGCAGTAAAAGGACATGAAGCATGCAAAACTTGCATGGATCAAATAATACCAATAAACTATCTTTAAACAAATTAAAGTTTAAAATAATAATTAAAAAAATCAAATTTTACTATATCTACAGATACTACACTAATATATACTATAGTTAAGTGTTTCAAAAACAGCTCAAAAAATTGAAATTAAAATATTATATGTGACTTTTAAAAGGTACAGTATACTTTGGCTAATTGGAATCCAGCCTATCAGAACTACGGAATCAGAACTATCAGAACACAAATCAAATTCCCAATTTTTCTGTTAATATTAGAAAAAATGCCTAATCAGAACACTGACTAATGTGAATTGTGAACAGAATTTGTAGAATGGTCCATATACCTACAATGCATTTAACATTTGCTAATTGGAACAGCTCATCTATATATAAATAAAGTTGAGGACATTTTCTGTTCTCTAAACCATGACAAGAATAGGGTGGGCTGAGAGTATTATGTAGGATAGTAAATTGTGTCATAGTGTTTGCATCACCTATTCAAATATTGGTCTCATTTATTTTGTATGTATAATGGGGACTGACACCATTGTGGGAGTTAATTATTGTGTGTACCATTATTCAATTCATGGTCTACATTTTATATATTTGAGATTGAAATCATCACAAGGGAATAAATCATCACAATACAATAAAGTAAAATATATAACTCTCTTATTTTTCTCAGAGTATTTTTATTTTCTCATATTGTATTTTACCTGTATATTGATATGTGATATAAAATAGAATTTTTATATACATAACTGACAAAAATATGTCACCTTCAGATACAGTAGCAGATAGATAGATTACCTTTGCTGCAATATAATCAACAATACTTATTCCAGCAAATGCATTATTAGACATATTATGAATAAAACATAATAGAGCCTTGTGATCATTATTTGCTTTGGTAATATAACTAGTGGATTTCTGACACTAGATGAAATAACCTAATGATTGAATAATATAAAACTTCCTTTCTTTATTTTGTTTCTCCTATTTTAGAATGTATTATTTCTGTATTTTCTGTTCATTTTGATTTTTCATATTTATAAATATTTTCAATTAGTATATATACTAAATTCATTGTATGATTCTATTTTTCAAAAAAAATATTATGTTTTTTCGAATAAAGAATTATTATTTTCATTCACATTTAGATATAAAATTGCTTTATCAATAATTGCTATGTACAATATATATGATTGTGTGAATCCCATATAGTATATTTATATATATACATATGTAATAAAACTTCAATTTATTAATGTTTTATTATATAAATTATGTTCGTTTTTACAATAACAAAAGTAATTCAAATTATAACTATAATTTGAATTATAAAGAACAATGGAATTGAATTCATTGACTGAATTTCTCAATATAATATTATTTATTGGCTGTATGTATGAACACCTACATATTGTATACAATTTTGAATTAGAATGTATAGGTGGAGGTGTTTTCCATCAATTTGGAATTCCCGAAACTATCATTGTTTCAAATATTTAGAAATTTTCAGTGAATAGAAATGCAGATTTATAACACATTTTTGATAATCTGAATTTTAACATATCATTGGTAAAAGGGTAAATTTTGGAAACTCCAATACAATGTTCTTGATTTCTGCAAATTTAACATTGTTTATTGTTTACTCTAACAATATAGAATTGGGATGTTAAGGAAGAATTATTTAATATTGATAAATACATATAGCTATATAAAATGAGAATGGTTTTCATTTGAGAGCAAATTGATTTTATTTAACTTAAAATAATTTGTCAAATTTTCAATAAATTTTTATATATGTACAATGTAAATGAGGATATAAGACATTAAATAACACATTATTATATGTCAGGCCATTTTTTCTGATACTAACATGAAAATTAAATCAAAATAATTGAGTTATACCTACCCCTTCTTGGTAGTAGACCATCAGACTAAATATTATTAAGTATTTACACCTAGGCATGAATATTTTATTCCTGGTAGTACTACGAGTCACCATTTATGCAATCTGCATGAGACTAAATTTATTGATTTTCCTTGAGTTACTAGCAGTATTAAGCTAATACCCACTTCCCAGTCATTGATATTTTTTACCATTTTTTGCCCAATCAGCTGTATTAATTTTTTGAAGAAGAAAAAAGAAGTCCAAAACCTAATTTCTTTATCAAAGTAAGATATTTTAATGTAAATAAAAAAAATGTTATATATGGCAAAAGTGTTACTAGGTTTCAGTATGGTAGATCTTGAAACATGGAGAGGTGCAATGATTGACATGGCACTAATAACACTTGTTAATTGTTTCTTTACATTATTGCTTTGAGTAGACATGTGGACAGGTTTGAATTTCAGAGTTCATATGGTCCTGGATTGCACTTTGAATAATTAAAAATCTTTATTGCTAAAATAACCCGAGCTTGTGCAGATTTGTGTTTATTAATATTTATTGAAACCATAACTAATCTCAATTACTGTTATTTTTGTGAATTCTTTTTTGCAGATATTATTTGGTAAAATGGGTAATCAGCTTCAAGTAGGTGCTGCTGCATGTGAACCGGCTCGAGCCAGTTATCCTATGACATTTCATCTTACTCACAGTGACGCTATTCAATTAAGTAGTGAAGACGCAATAGCACACCGAACTACTGGATTTTGCAATGGCATTTCCTTTGGATCTAGACCAATCGACAGAGATGAAAAAGTACGCGTGAAACTTCTCGAGGTAGGGGACAGTTGGAATGGCAGTCTTCGGTTCGGTTTCACCAGTGTTAACCCTGCGACAACGGAAGCAAATAAACTACCCCGATACTCATGCCCGGACTTGACTAAACATGCTGGATATTGGGCCATTGCTGTCCCTGACAATCATGCCAAGAAGAATGATGTTCTTACGTTTGTACTGAATGATAATGGAATTATAACATATCTGCGAAATGGGGAAGATATGGGTCGTTTAATGTGCGGACTTCCAACAAATACGGACCTCTGGCCTATTATCGACCTGTATGGAAATACAGTAAAAGCACAATTTCTGGTCGAAGATGGTTCTTCAACTGATTTAGGAATTGATATAAAAACTATTCTTGAGGATAATTTTCAATTGCCTAACTATGGGTGTTTAGCCCTTGAAAACTTTCCATTTAACAGGCACAATAAAGGTTCAAACATAGAAATAAGTAATGACTGTAATATTATTAAGCATGGGAAATTAATGAATAATGGAAATTTCGCGTTTACCTCTGATCCACTCCCTCCCGGATCAATGTGGGTTACTATTGTAGCCGATGTGGACCTTCGCTGGGGCAAGAACCTTAGTTTTTATTTAACCACCGCGAATCCCAACAAATTCTCCAAAGTTCTCCCGGCGGAAATCCTTTCTCTGAAACGCGAGGGGCTTTGGTATATGCAAGAAAATATTTTTACGGCACCTCGGGTTGGGGATGAGTTAGCCCTTTCTTTGGACAATGCAGGAAGAGTACACGTGGGTTTAATGCTAGATATCTTTTATTATTAAATGTATTTACAAAACTAGTATTAAAGATTTTTGGCACAATTAAATTTGTTGCCTCTATTCCCTAATGATGACCATATTTTTCAATAGTTAACCTAAATAAGATATGATCTCTTTTTCCTGTTGAATGCTCATCAGGAGCTAATAGCAGACTATTAACTTCACACAACAAGAAGGATATCGATATAGTAAGAATAACCCAAAACTCGATACAAGAGCTATTAAGTTGTGAACACTCGTAATTACGAATTTTTATTCATAATAATTCACAATTTCAGATTATCCCAATCCTTGTCATAGATTTATTCTAATTTTACAGTTTAATTATTTGAAAATTCAACCATCGCTAATTTCCATAAATTAAAACCATTAGTATAGTATACTGAAATTTTGTTAACTGCTTTAGGTTGCCATCAACGGAAACGCCTTCACCCAAATAATGGTGATTCCTGTAGATCAGCCGTTGTGGGTTGTTTTAGATCTTGGATGTTCCGTGCGAAGAATCAAGAGCTGTGGACTTCATCGTCTTAAAGGAAAACCTCTGCCCCATATTCCTGGCTTTGCACCTGTACAGCCTAAGAATAGCCAACTAGCCGTATGTGACCCCTTTTTTAGTTAAAAACTATTAAAAATCATTTAACTTCACAAAAAAATTCAATTTTGATAGCACAAATACGTTAGATGGGTAAAATTAACTCTAGCACAGTTTTTTTTAAAAAACTTTTCAGGTGATTAGAGTAAACACTATTTAACATACGATTCTTCTATTTCTACTCCCACAGGCTCCTCCTACAGTTCCAAAAAAGTCAGAAACTCAAGTTAATGTGCCCCCACATGGAGACAATATTTCAGAGGTCAACTCTTGTAGCATCTGCTTCGATAATGAGGTCAACTGCGTTTTGTATAAGTGCGGTCATCTTTCCACCTGCTACGAATGTGCTCAAAATATGTTCAACAGACCCAATCCTTTGTGTCCTATTTGTAGAAATCCAATTAACGATATTATCCGTGTTTTTCGTTCATAAATTATCTTTCACTATAGTTACAAAAATCGAAAACAATTTTGTTGCTGTTTCCATGGTGATAGTTCGGATTAAGTGTCATACATTATCAATATTTTGTAATAAGTTGTTCTTGATTTTATTTGTTAAAATTGGTGACCTTTTGACTTTTTGTGCTTAACACATTATTTAGGACGTGTAGTTTGATGCCTTTTGTTGGTATCTAGATTCTGTGATTGTACGAAATTGAATTTATTTATTGTGCTTTAACAACTAAAAATAGTTTCTATTATTGAGTAAAATGGGTAATCGATAATTATCATTGTAGTTGGCTTAATTAGACAGTGTTTTAACTTATTTCGTCCCATCATATTTTTTGATTGTGATCGACAAATTGAAAACTATTGTGTGAATATTATATCTCTAAATTTTATAATAAGTTTGTAATAACTCTGCTTTTTTGTTTACAATCAAAAACTTCTTTGAAATATTGTTCAAGGTAATTGTTTCGCTTTTTCTCTGTATGTGTTGTTCTATAATTATATACGTTTATTAATTCACACTAAGTTCAGCTTTTGATTGTCCTGAAAAATGTGTGTTAACTTTTTCATAATTATTTAATCAAATTATGTTGATAGATTGTTTTAATAATAAAACTATTTTTACAATTTTCTATTTTTTTTAATTAAAGATAATAATAAAATAATGTTTAATGACTATTTACATGAAATTGGTAAATTTTATTATCCGGTGAGAATTTTAACCGACTAGTATGTTCTGACATGTCCCATATTTTTATTCGCAATTGGTTTAGACTGTATTTTTTATAAGCGTTGAAATGTCAATGATGTCTGGATCTGCTGAAAGGTATTAAACTCTAAAGTAAACCTTTTAACCATTCCAGAATATGAACATGTTTAGATTATTTATGTTAATGTCAGCAATAGAAAATGTGAAGTATAAATTTTCTACTATATTAGAAAAGCACTCAATTGGGATTTAATTGCAGCAGCTTTGACTAATTGAAAAATATCGTCGGCGAATTTTAAGGCGACTGTATTGCATCGAAAAACTGTTATTGACTGTATCGGGACATAATTTATTATATGAGATTTCCTAGAAAATTTGAAGATGATTGTGCTTAAAAATAATAATAAATGAAGTAAAAAAACAAGGACCTATTTCGCATGACAGATTGAGTTCTTAAAAAATGTAACCAACTTATATATATTAACATATACTTATGCCTTATATATATTAACTATTTACCTAGACCGCAATGCTATTTAAATCAATCGTGTTGATGAAGTTTGCTAGATGACCTTATAAATTTTTATAGGACTGGAGCAAAGTCTAAATTTGATTTTATTTGTTTTATAGTTTATTTGATTAGCAACAATAAATGACGGATCTGAAAAAAAACATATTATGATCATACAAGGTGTCCCCGAACGTACCCTCTTTTGAACCACTTGTCGGAAAACCTTGTCTGAAGAACAAATGTCAAGTGCCTTTAGTAGTAAGAGAAGTGTAAATTCTGCAACATGACCTCAACATGACCCCACCCCCCTCCCACATACCCCCCTCACATCCCCTCCCAAAAAAGTATAAATACACAACGATTTGTCGTAAAATTTAGTATCTTTGAAACTCTCGACGAGGCAACACCGTTTCTCTCTGCGCTCTCTTACATTTTTTTTTTCACCACGACACTATGATGAATAGGAGGATTATTTCTGCCAACGACGTTGTTCGCGATTTAGACTTGCTT
>JAUZNC010007739.1:0-33473 GCA_034780395.1 Vannuccia rotundouncinata | reverse complement strand
CGTGACCCTCTCGACCAATCAAAAGCCAGATAGGTCACGTGAATCTCTCGACCAATCAGAAGACGAATTGGTTGAGATACACTCATCACCTACTACTATAATTATTAATAGATGGCTAGAAATGTATTGTAATCAAAACTATCTTCAAAGTCTCTTAAAGTAGGCATTACTAAATTTACTCTTGATAATGTGAATTTCAGTTTCTCTTCTCACTTTAAATTCTCTATTTTTGCACAAATTCGATAAATAGTTTTTAGCCCAGGACACAACTAATTTGGCGCATGAACTCAATTTTATAATCTGATTTATTTTTGTTATCCGAAAAAAATATTCGGATAAAAGTAAATCTTTCCTTGCGAAAAGTTTCAACAAATTTTTTTCTAGAGTACTCAAAAACAATCTCTAAACACAATTGTGTTTGCTTTTACCCGGCCCACTGTTCACACTCTCAAATAGAGTAATATTTAAATATTATTTCATCATTATTTTTATCTAGATATCCGGTTGTGAAGATTTGATAATATTTTTTAAAGTTTATTACAAAATGGAGCTAAATTCTCTATCGAACTGTCCTCCTTTTTTCTTTATCAGATATTTGTGAGGACAGTGAGCTCCATGAACGTCTACTCCAGATCAAACGAGAAGCCGAACTCAACCGCACTCCAATCAAACATGGTCTTGTTCGTCGTAAGAGCAGCAATAATCCAAGAAGGTGAGAGGGACACATCTATGTCTGCCATCTTGACGCTTTCGCGCAAATGTTCATTTTTTAATTGGAATTATTTCCTCTGTTGCGTTATTATACCGATTGTATTGTCTCTTTGATATTATCAATCACATTTTATGTCGTTTCATCACCGTTTCATATTAGTTTTGTAATTAGCTTATTTGTCGTGTTTAGGTTGCCGAAGATGTTATTATGTTTGGTATTTAATTCATAATCTTCTATCAGATTATCACACTTAAAATCAGTGGTTTCTAGACTATTTTACTCGTGTTACCATTTAAAGGATATTACGAGTAGCATTTTACTATTTGAGACAGGACCTATTTTTACCTTGAGAACTCTTTGGATAGGTTCTCCCTCTATTATTCACAACTGCGTCTGATGAAGGAGTTGCCCATCTGCCAATTTTCTAAGAAACATTCTCCTGCAGATGATACTTAGCAATTGGAATTCAACATAACCTGATTACTTCAGAAATTGATTACTTTTCTGGAAGATTCTTTTTAACATATGTCTTAAACTCGAGTACTTTTTTTTTGTTTACTCTTTTTATTAATTATTGGAGCATTCAGGGGTTCCCTTTGATACTCCTAACCTTGGAGAACCCCCGAAATCTCTTTAGAGTATGCAATCCATTTTGAAGAATATTCAGTGAACGAATTTCAACATTTTATTATATTTTATCAAAGAAAAAAACAGTTGTTCCCATTATTGACAATAAATGCTTTCAAAGAAGGTTGCTCCTTTGTGATAATGTGTCCAGAAACTCGTTAATTCGCCATGGTTACAGTCTGTTGTTCTTATTGTACAGAATGAGTCCATGCGTGTGGATCCAAGGATCGAAGGATTCCTATAATTTATTTTAATTACTATCAACTATTTGAGTATTTGAGTTGCATCGCATTGTTGTAATTTTGCTTAATTGACCACCCTTGTTATCCCACAATTTATTTTTCAGTGGAGAATCTCATCTATTGGGGAGCATTACACGAACGTATGCATTCTTTCTTTTCCTTCTTCTTCTACTTGCTGCAAATGTTACCCTTTCTTTCTTAACACTTGTTATCCACACCATTCTTAATCAAATGTACAGTATAAATGTTTCGGTATTTCGGCGTGATTTATTCACTTAACACTTCCTCAGCATCACAAATTTCCTGTTCGTTTTGTTTATTAAAACTATCCAGCTAATTGTCGAAAAACGTGCACCTACTCAATTGTAGGTATTATTTAGGCTCGACCAACTATATAAATCTTTATTAGCATCACTAACTTTTGGTTGAATCTAATTTCCTATATTGCAAATAACATAAATGTCAATCTTATACAGCTTAAATTAGCCTGAACTGTTACCTGTTATTTCAAATATTAATTCAATCAAATAACTGACTTTATTATTTAAACATGTCATAATAAACAAAAGTGAGTATCTCCTTGTCTGCATCATCCATTTTCTCTGAACTGCTCCGAGAAAAAATAATTTCGTTGGCTTGCAGTATGTTTGTCTTATTTAAAAACTTTAGTCTGTGTAGTATGCATATTTATTTATATAATTTATGTAGTGACTTAATCATTATTTAACCTGCTCATTAGTACCGTACTGATAATGGTGATGATGTAATAATTGAACACAGTAACCTATGATGTATTCTTTTGCCTGGTAAGGTGAGCATATTAATCATTATCATATTATATTATGGACAATTCTGGTGGCATACGCATCCTTATGCAAAATAATGGTCTTATTGTCATTTCATTATCGACCGACCAGTTTTGTAATGCCCCCAAGTTTTCTTGTTTGCATTCTTCACTAGTATTTGAGTAGGTGTTTGAGCATGAATAATTTCCTTCTTAACCCATAATGAGATAGTCTCATTTATTCTCTTTTGCCTGGTAAGTTAGTAAAATAGCGTAGGCTTGGATTAACCGGATGATCAATTATTCTACAATTTTACCATGAAACTGTTTGTTAAACATTTTTTGTGTGTTTATTAATGGAATCTAATAATCTGTTAGTTTTGTCTGGGATCCCAGTTCAAATATTATTTTAATTCTGTTCTACATGTTGCATATTTAATGATAAATTCAGATGTTAGAAATATTTTAATTTTATCACCCCAATATTTACGTGCTTTGTGTAATATAGAATAAAATATAATTAAAATTTGGAACTTTAGTATCTAAAACAGTTTACATTTATTATCAGACTTTTGATCTTTTTTTCCACCAAGTTTTATATTTAATATGTGTTGACGACACTCTACTTTATTTTATGAAGACCACTCTCCTTCAATCACAATGTTATGTATTCTTGTTGAACGTTGCATGTGTCTTGTTTCCCCAATACACACACACATCCACCGTTTCATTAAATACCACTGAAGATGTCTTTATATTTGCTAAATAGAGTGTACTAAAGACTTCACATTTACGCTTTTACAGTAAGATTCGGTGTCTTGCTTTATTCATCTTGATCATTGCGTTCTCCACAAATAGAAGATTTTTATTTAGTTTATTTATTTTTGTACCAATATTCCGCTCACCGAATATCTATAGATTTTGTATTCGGTGTTTTTAATTACAATTTCAAACCACTTGTTCACCAACTATTATTCTCAATCGAGTTGCCCGAATTCTCCCGGAATGAATTGGCCGAAATTTTTAAAATAATTTAATTATTTTTTCTAACTTCAGGGCGACATTTTGATCTAATAAGATATTTTCTATAATATATTCTTTTTAGAAACTAGGTTATCATAACATGATGCTGGTTTTTAGTCGATTAACTAGAATTTTATTAGTTGACGCATAACATATTTTTGGTTTCTTGTTAATGAAAGATGGGATAGAATAGGCTACCGCCATACAGAAGTTGGAAGTATCTTTTATCATATCTTAAAAGTGCATATATTTGTTATGTAAAAAGAATTTATTTATAAAGACTATATTGCCTAGTTTTAAACTTCTATTTTGTTCAATTATAAAAGATATTGTTATCTCATATATTAGAAAATTTTCTTTAGAAATTATTTTGCGGTATCGTTCGGTTTCTGAGTAAGTTATGTTTAAGATCGAAAGCCGGAAGTAATTTTTGTTGTCACAATACAAGGTAGTCGAATAAAAGATTCCCTCTGTTTTCATTAAAAAAAAGTTATTTCTACGGACATTCGTCAGTTGTGTAAATATTCAGTATTATCCATTTTTTCTTTGATTATTATGAAACTGTCTTGACAAAAAATCATTTTTTGTCTTTATTTCTGCAAATTTTGACTTTTTTATAGTAAAAATAATAACATTTTATTTTACTTGCTGCAGATTTAAATATTAATGCAAATTACGATTCTAGGCGACCAGGTTTCGAAATTCGATCAGGATTACTTGACTGGACATGAATGAGAATAGCACACCTTTTCAGAGAAAGAATTCTCCATTGTTTGTTTTTGATGAAGATGGTGATCTGGAAGTCTCTCTATACATGCAAACAATTCTTACAGATTCTCGTCCTTGTCTTGCCTGTCTGCATAGTTGAGTTGTTAAGAGCAGGCGATAATATTGGTCAACAAGATGGATTGATTTTATGCGTTTTCATGTGATGTATGTAAAGTTTATGTTGTGGAATGGATGTGCGTGTGTCAAGACTTTCGCGTGAGAAAAGTTCACCAGATAGCTAAGAATTATTGACTTAGTCAGGAATTTTAGCAATCGAATTTATTGCCGGAATACTTTTGTAATCATACTTCGTTCATTGATGCTGATTAGAAATGTGTAATATAGGTATTGAATTTTCAAAATCTTACTGTGAGTTTTGAAGCCGTTTGGGACCGGCTTTCCGGTTTGATTATATACAACTGTTGAATATTATTCTAGGGTGGTCGATGTAGGTATTTCTTAATTAAATCCATAAACCGATTTTGGTAAAATCAATATCCTCTTGCATATGCGATCCCACCTTTAGGCGAATGGAGCACTTAGTCAAATTTAACCAGCGGCTAGTATATTTTTGCTCTATTTGCTCTGTATCCCTAAAAGGTTTTCTGTGAGAGATATTTCCCGTGTGAGTTAGTTGTATTAATCTTGTGGGAATATATTTACAACTTATGTATGATTAACTTATTTAATATTTATATCGATCTTTAAGATAGCCAGAAGTGGAAATTTAAAAAAATTTGATCAAGTGGTTTTCTTTTCTAAATGTTTTTTTAGAAATATTTATAAAAGCTGTATAGTTTAATTTACTAACCTTTGAAATAGAAGTTATACATCTAACTCCTTCTTTAGATTTAATTAGAATCTGTCTTTATTTTAAATTGAAATTTATTCGATGGATATATATTTCTTTGTAAATGGAAGTCTCAACTGAATTGACATTAATTAGATACCGAAATCTCTTCGCTACTGGAGGCAGCAATGACATTTTCATCCGTATTGTATTGTCTCGTTTGCTAGATATATTTCTATTACAATTTGAGACATTTAGCTAATTGGAAAGGTGCCATTCATCAATATTTCATCCTTCGAAAATATTTCTGCAGTGTAGTTGTGTGGTTCCCGAAATATCTTTGATCCTATTTCAATATGTGATATCCATTGCCTCTGATCCACTATAGTTTTTTGTCTCGGATAGTGTCATTTATAATTTACCAATGTCTTTCGTCGGAAAATACTCACAATATTTCTATCTCTTTCAGTTTACAAGTATTTCAAGCAAAGGATAAATGTTCAGCTAGTTTAGTCTCTCTGTATAATTGTTATTTAATATAGAAATACATCCTTAAATAGTGTTACATTGTTTAAATTGATCATTTAAATATTTTTATTTTGATTTATTTGTTAAAGTTAGCCTTGTCTTCGCAATATGACTACTGTCAACACTTGTAGGGGTTATCTTTTCCATAACCTAGATACTCGGCTATGGACTTTGCTCGGCTATGACTAAACCATTATTGCGTTTTATTACATTTCATATCACTACAGCTCATAACATTCATTAAGTCTCTGTCTAGAAGGCAATGGACAAAATATCGAAATTTGGACATCTATGAAAGTAGATTTATTGATTTATTGTTCAGTAACTAAATCGATAATTGGTCAAATATCTATGAGTTTGTGACCTTCTACTCTATTAGAATGATACATAAAAATTGTATTAATTTGGGTTTGTCACTTTTATTTTTTATTTGTATAATTAATTCGAATACTATTTCTATTCTTTTTTCTTCATAACAACACAAAAATAATAATTTTCATAAGTAATCGTTTCAGCAATTGTTATCACTTGTCTTATATAAATCTAATTTAAAGAGTGAACTGTCTGCGTGGGTGGTTGTCTCTTTGATATTGGTCGTCTTAATTCCCCTCGTTGTCTCTTCTAGTGCTTCGGTCAGACGTAGCAGTATGCGGGAAAAGTCTCTCATGTCCTGGAAAGAAGCCAAGCAGGAGGCACAAATGCGAGCCGCGGCTCAGACTAATCTTGTGGAAGACATGCCCGAAGAGGTAGTTATATTTATTATAATATGATTATGTGTGATATTGCATATTATTTATAACATCTGTGAACCTTTAATGTGACATATTGAAATAAAGGTGATTAATTAATTCCTTTTTTATATTGCGAAGATTAGGGATATATTTTTTAAGTTTTTTTATAATCTTTTAGAATCTACTTTTCAGTCTGTTTGTTATCCCCAATATTCAGAATATCTTTTTAGTGAAGAAACTGTTACATGCCTTCGATAATATATTCTTGATACTCGACAAATATTTAATAACAGAAAGCTGTCAAAATTGAATGTGAATCCTTTTTTTGGTATTTATTTCTTCACAGTGTTTGCTCCATTATTCTTTTTGATATATTTTTGTCATTGATATCGTATTAATATTTATAAGGATCGGCAAACTTAATTAAATTATGTCCAAACTGAAAATGTGCAAAAAAAACAAAATGGTGAAATCTTGTTCGGCTCATAATTTAACAAATAGAGTGAGAGTGACCAAATCGGTCAATATATCTTCGTATGAGTAAATTCTTTTAATTTTTATACATATTATGAGTCTTATATTAAAGTCAATTTAATTTATTTTAATCAGTTTGCTATTCATGTGCTCGTTTTTATATCGGACGTTGTCTTACGTATAAAACGTAATTTGCCAATTATTAGTCTGGACGAATTAGCCCCAATAATGGTCAATCCCGGAGCTTACTCCTAATGATCATAAATTTATGGAGAATATCACATTAAGTGCCTCCAACTGAAGTCTTTGGGAGAAACAGTAATAGTCGTTATAAGAGAACTTTTATGAAATAATAATACTTTTATGCTGTTTGTGCCAAAATTTCACTTTTGCCCATTCAGGGATTTCTAGTCATTTAACCTACTTATCTGATAAATTACTTTTATAGGGTCTCAAATGATTTTTTTTCTTTCTATTATTCACTAAAATATTAATTTTTTGACGTGTTGATGTTTTAAAAAATGTCTATGACGTCATACATGGACACTTTTCAAAAAAAATGTTTTGGATAGATACTTTGTATATACATGTTTCTATCTATTGGTAATATATTATATGCATCCAGAATGCACCACAAAACAGTTTTTTGTGATTCAAAGTTTTTCTTGTCTATAATTTACATGTTATATTATATATATTTCATAACAGTACTCTTGTAATGGATTTAACCTTTCTTGCCCATATACCTCAGTTTGAAGCACTTACTACGGTATTCTCCATAAAATTACGCTTCTAACGATACTAAATATGGCTTATTAGGAATTAATTCTATTCTAAGTAAAACCCTAATTGCAATCTAGAGTTAAAGTTAATTACGATATCAATGATTTTAATGTGAATAAATGTTTTAATCTAGAAAATTATATAAAATTATTATCCGTTATGGTGCGTTTTAATTTTATCAAATAATAATTTTTTTAATACAGCTTATTTATTCTTTTAGATTTTTTAAGATTTTAATACCTAAATGAAATATACATAGATCATGATAATTTTATGTGACTTTTTGTGATATTTTATTCTGCATTTCTGTGTGTTTTGATGTCACATAAAATTTCAAAATCATTATTTAAGAACATCTGTTTGCACACTGTCCGCCGCTATACTAAAACATCTTTAACATACTTTTCATGATTTTCTATCTATCATAATAAATTCCCCACAATGACTAATATATGACGTTTCATAATAAGGAATGTTTACATATTCTTACTAAAGATTATTTGTTACGGAGGTAAGCTTGTAGCCTTTTTTGTTAGCTCTGCTTTGATTGTTATTAAAGTTTGTTAAATTATTGTTTATTATCTCAAACCGTTATGTCTAAATGTTATAATTTGAAACATTTTTATTCAAACTAAAAGATTCCAATCGCAGTAAAATTAATCATCAGTGTATTACACATTCTTTATAGCTTAAAAATAACTTCCTACAAATAAATCTAAATTACTCAGTGGGTTGACTGGTAAATCACTAAAAATAGGTAGTTATATATTTTACGAGCAGGATGATCTATCTTATGACGTCACAAGAGTGAAAAGTTCTATAAATACTGCTTTTCATAAACAGGTGTGTGTAACTGTCCTATTTTCTATTCACCTCCTAACAACAGCCTGTCGCTACGGACCAAGTGGTTCTCGCTCCGCTCCCAGAGGCATCAACAGCCCCGGGCAATGGTCAGAGTCGGTCTCGTCCTTCCTACCACCCTCCTCCCCCCTCCGCCTCCTCTGGTTCCACCTACCAACCTCCTCCTCCCCAGACACGACCTCTACGTCAGCCTCATGACTCTATAACCTCGGTTGGTGGGGGCCCCCAGCAACCGGGCAGATACCCTAACAACAATAACCGACCGGACTCCGTCACTTATCAACCCGGGGACCATGGCAACGGCCATACCAACACGCCACAAGGGGGCCGAGTCCTGTTGCCAACGTCCAATCCCCGAACGGCTACGGGTCCTCGTCCTGCAATCACCATCCCACCGGGAAAGGAAGCCTCTGACAAAGCCGCAGGGTCTGGCAAGTGTTGTTCCGTCATGTGACCCTAATTGATCATTTGAATCGTCGGCAGATCCTATCTATTTGGCCAGCATGCGCATGCAATCATAGCAACAGTCCTTGGAGACAGTGCCCAGAAGCCTTGGAAGTACTAGTTTCTTGATTACTCTTGCATCTCATTCAAAATCGCTGTATCTATGGCATCATATCGTCAATTGATTGTCCACTACATACACAACAACGACACCTAAACAACTTGCCTGCAACCTTAAAAGTATTCCACATCATTGGTAGATGTGCCAGCAATGATTGGAAGTATAAGTACACTTTTATTAATAAATTGTCTCTTCTCCAGGTCACAAGTATCAATACCACCCACCGACTCCATTGATATCATCTATTCCCACTTATTCACAGTATTATTTGGAATACAGTGATACAGTACTGGCTTTTAGTGCACACTTTGTACAGTAATCTTACTTGACGATCATAAAACTTCTATAGTGCTTATCATTATATAAAGTCGTTTATATTAGTTGTTGTTTTAATTATTTCCATAGTGATTTGTTTTTTTGAATAAATTCTCAACAAAGTGAAATATAGTTATAAATATTTATTTATTTAAAAATGCTTAGTTGTCATTGACGTCTATGTCAAATAAATATTATTTTTACAATGATAGGTAATAATGTTTTTACTCTGTATTTTTTTAATAGTTATTGTCTGAGATTATTTCTAAATTCTCTATTTTCTTTGATATGTGCAACCATTTTACTGAAAACAGTCTTATTATTTTTTGTCATTACAAATGTTGTATGTTTAAGTATGCTATTATTATAATATAAATTTATCTATTTTCTTTGAAAAGCAAAACCATTTTACACAATATACAGTCTTACTCTTTTTGTTGTCATAGCAAACAGTTAATTTTATTTTTACATTTTAAAATTACAACAATATTGGATATAACCATAGATATTTGTTTTATTATGTTAACTAAGAGGCTTAATTTATATATATATATATATATATATTAACCTATTTCTATGGATACAACATATAAATAAAGGATTAATGAATTTGATTACAAATAAACTGAATTATATGGACCGAGAAGATGCACTAAATATAATAGCTACACATATTAATTTGGTAACTTACTTTTCTTCTACGAAAAATTTTTTTCATAGTGTGTTTTCCATTATCATGAATGAAACATCCCACTGGTATGAAAAATAGATGTAGTTTTTACATTCTAAAAATTTGTTTTTCTCTAAATGCTATAATATTCGCTACTTATACCATCTCTTAAATAATAAAAATGTTTTATAAGAGGTTATAATTGATTAATACAGCTGGCTTGACGATTGATCGGTTCATGATATACGAGAACCAAACAATTTAAATCCTGAGTTATAGCTATGAGTACATAGGTGAGATATATGATACAATTTTAATAATATTTTTTAATATTTTTGATTTGAAAAAATAGAGGCGTTTTAATATTATTTCTAACATTTAAAAATAAGCTAAAAATCGTAATGTTTTTAATGTGATTTATTGTATTTCGAAATGTTAAAGTGGTTTAATAATAAATGTTCCACCATAGAGTACTCTATGGGTTCCACTATCCATTTTTTTGTGAAATAACTAAATATAAATCAAAAAAGACAAATTTCTTATAAATTTATCAGATTTTCAAGAAATCGTATTATTTCTTTCTAAAAGATGTCAGTTGACTTAATATTTCCACCGCGATGGAATTGATTCATGATTAAATATTTATCTCTCCGATATCTAATAAGTGCGGTTTTTGGTTTTCGTCGCTCTATTAAATTTGAAACTATTATTCAAAAAGTTATATTTTATTAAGGGATTAATCAATTGATAAGATTTTAAAATAGTATTACAAAGAGCCTATTCTTTTATGTAGGTACAGTATAGGCAGAGGAGTGATTTTGCGACTGCCCTGGCTAAGTATTCCATTGGCGCCCTATATCCGGGGTTATAGCCTAAAAATTCAATGCCACTTCGATGTGATTTTTTTAGGTTTTAAGACCTAGAATGCAGGAGTGAACTTCTCAGGAATATGGGGTACTTTATTCAATCCGCCTACATACTACATATACTCATTTTTAGTTCGTCAGAAAACAAAATCTTATTTAAATTTTGAGGCCGAAAAAAATTATATATTACTTGTAGAATTTACAAAACATAAATATCGTGAGCCTGAATTTACAATTTGTTTCAGAATACATAAGTGATAATTATATCACTTATGTTTTGTTATTATTACTACAATATTCCGTTTAGCTCCTCTAGGCACCGCCACCTTGAAAAAAGCCTAAAATAATTTTTTTACATAATCAAGATAGGCGCCGTCTGGAAAAAAAGTGCCCTAGCTATAGCCAGGGTAGCCAGGGCGGCTCCGCCTCCTTAATATTGAACGAAAAAAATATGGCTGGCTGATATTGAATAATATAAAGGGGAATACTAGGATAAAAAATATGGTTATCTAAAATATTCAAATTATATCATTTTTCCGGAAATTATTTGATATACATATAATGAACATATAATGTATAAAATATTCTTTTCACTAACAAAATAATGCAAACTTTTGTTTTAGTACGTTTTTTAGGTACTTAATTGCAATTTTTGATATATAATTTACGTGTTTGACAATTTTGTTTATTTATTTATAGAAAGAAGATATTTTAATGGTATTATATTTTTCTTACTGATTTTGTAAAGTTTTTTATGACTTCGCTACAATAACTATCAATTTTATTAATGATAAAGAAGCTTATCAATTATTTTTTACTTTGTCATACCTGTTTTTTAGTCACTGTCTAAACCAGTTTTAATTCATTTTAATTTGATTTAGATGCAATTGCATGAGTGCATTTTGTCAGTACACATAATGTATTTTTAAAAGTTTGAATTATTATTCAACCTTCAATTTAAATAATTTTCTGATGTGTAATTGAAATTTGCAAAAAAATTCATTGAAATTAAACTTTAATTTCAATGAATTTTTTTGCTAATTTCATTATTTATTACAAGCATATGATTTGTATATATGAATTGAAGCTATTTTACTCACTTTTTTTATAAGTTAATAGTTATGTTGTGTATCAGAAGCTAATCATTTATACCAACAACTAATTAAAATTATATATATTTACATATTTTAACAACTAATTATTTTTGTGTTTTTCCTATATTGACAGTATTTTCTATGTATAATTATATTGTAATTGTTTTTGTTCAATTTTAAATCAATTTAAATTGTAGTTGGGACAGCAGTCAGCAAAATTATTGTATCAACAATGATTATTTTTCTAAATCTATTTTGAAAAAGTTTATCAAAATTATTTATTAAAATATTAAATAAATTTACATATTAACAGCAATTTATGTCAACCAATGATATATTTATTATTGGAACTGCTAACAGGGTAGCTAACTATGCTTGAAATTTGAGGACAATGCAATGCAACAAATGATATTTTTACTGTATTACAAAAAATATCTTCAGAAAATTTTATACGCTGCTCGGGAGTAACACTTTACTCGCTTGTGAGGTGTCCCAGGGATTTTTAGAGATTTTCCTAAAATTATTTTTAATTAAACTAAAGGTGCACACAAGCAATATGTTGCTAATCTTAAGGAGAAACAAGGTATCAATGGTCAGTCATGGAGAAATCTTTAAAAAGTAAAAGTACAAAGAAATGGAGATGAGAGCAACTGTAGCACTGGAGGCAGTAACAAAACAATGGAAAATTATACTGTTGATTTTGAATTTTATTTAAAATATGAAATTTGTTCCTAAAAATAATGTATGTATATATAAATATTTATATTATATTAAATAACATAAAAATATATTTATACTTAAATCAGCAGAAAAACAGTGTTCCAACATCCCCTTGAGAACCCTTGAATTTTATTGTATATTGTATAATTTTTTTGTCTATTTTTTGATTTATATACATGCCTTTAAATGCTTTTTAGTTTTAAAAACAATAAATTTTCAGCACTGTGCGTTGATTTAGAGGTCTGTTGTATATTTCCTGTTTGTTTGTAAACATTTTTTTTAAATATACACATTGTCTCTGTTACATACATTTATTATAATAAGTAAATAATTATTAATATAAATGAGATTTTCTAAATATTTTTATCAAAAACACTTAATTATGATAATTTAATCATTTTAAAATGCCCCTTGAAAACCCTTGAATTTGAAATGGATAAAAGTGGGGGAAAAGTGTAATATAAATAAAATTCAAAATCAGCAGAGAAAATCTGCAGAAAAGGTTTAATACATTAAATTATGTCTTATAGTATACCAATAATTGTATATTATATTAGTTCAGATATATTAATGTCTTATTACCAGCATATTTAAATTTGTTTAATTTTGAAAATTTGTTTGTCTTGACTATAGTATTTATAACATTTTATGTCTAACTTTTTATCAAAAAAATAATCTGTCTTCAAAGTTTGGAGCAAAAACAGTGGCCACCCTGTGCTAAGATTATTGTACCAACAGCAAATATCAGTTACATATTTTTTTAAATTTTAGTAAATTTTTGTTCTTTAGCATTTAATCCCAGTCTTACTGAAAAAAATATGCTCATTTAATAATGTAAAAAAATATTTCTACAAATTTTATTGTTCTCTATAATCAGTATGTAGCCCCATGCCCATTATGTTCTTAATCCAGCAGTAAAAATGTCTGCCACTCATCATCATACAAGTCCAACATACAAAAATAAATTTAATTGCCTAACAAAATCTAGATTAATTTCTAAATTTACTTAATGTCCAAACTGGCAACAACACAAAAACAGGATTTCTAGTTACAAAATTTAAAAACTGGAAAAATGATGCAAATTTTAATTGTAGATTCCTGACTATGAAAATACCTACCTGGAAAATATTAGTTGTATTCCAGATCAGTGGAAATACCAGAAATTTTGACTTAGTCCTTAGAACTTCTTTTGACTTATAATAACAATTTATGCAAATGGTCTTTTCTTTTAGTATAAATTATAGGGTACTCTGAGTTTAGTGATTAGTTTTGTGACATGATTCAAGTAACTCTTAACTAATTAAGTCAAGTCATTAAAGCAGTATGTTATTTGTATGATGAAAGTCTCAATGATTCAATGCAGTCTTAAAATGGATGGGCATGTTTGATTCTGATAGTGTAGTTGGATTGGGTTTCCTGCTCAGAGGCTTTGAAGTAAGCCAATCTGAGAAAATTGCTGGTGATCCAATTCAAGAAAGAATTTTTAAAAATGGGTGTTGCTCTGCAGAACAAAGCTTTTGATGACTAGAATACCCAGAAAGTTTTATTTTGTACCATCCTTTGCAAATGTACACCTTTGATTTCATACACACATCTTGAAAATGCCAGATGCGAATTTTGTACATATTTTGTGGGAACCCTGCAAAGGTTGTTATTCAATATGATTTTTAAAATTTTAAAATTCATGGAAGAAAAGGTCTTGAAAAAGTAATATAAGTCAATGTCTTCAAGTGAACAAATAAAATCCATACAAAGGTAAGATATGTGACAATATTTTATTTACTAGTATTCATCATGAACTTTTAAGCACAGGTATGTAAGTTCATACTTATATTCATAAGTTCATAGTAAATTTAATATTTTTAAAGACTCCAAAAGTCTATTTTTAAATATAGATGTAAAAATCTTGAATTTGTAATGAAAAATTCTTTCCACATGGTGGCCACACATACTCTGAAGACAAGTATATACTTGGATATACTTGGATTTGAAAAATATACTTGTGTATACTCAGATTTTTTTTACATTTTGATTTTTTTAATAGTGTTTTTTATATAAATGCCCTCCTAATAAGTGGGAAAAATTGTGCTTTGCACAATATATTTTTAGAATAATGCTTTTTTAATTTATTTATATTTTTACTCATATTTATATTAGTCCAGGACTGATACTACTACTTGAAATAATGACATGTGAAATAAAAAAAATGTTGTCTAAATACATGAAGTGGCCTAAATTCAAATAAATTTTATAATTTCTTAAGATATAGGTACTCAGATTTTCTTAAAATATATACTTTGATATACTTGGATTTGGTTTTGAGTTTCATGTGGCCACCCTGTTTTCAAGACTCTCAATAAAGTTTTTAAAAATTCTTGCATTTTTCAAGACAGGAGCATATAAACCATTCTTAACTTGTATTTATTTAATAAAACAATTTATACCACTGTCAACCTCTTATTTACAGCTTGGGTCCAATGTGGACCCAACATATAAATGATTCCACCCAGTAGCTTGGGTCCAACATAGGCTGGTGCTTTATTATGCAACCAAATGAGCTGATTTTTTCTGTGGAGATAGGAAATACATGTTAGCAATAACTACTGGGTGGATGGCACTATATTTTACAATAGCCACTGGTGAAAGGGGAAATAAATTTCATTGGCTTATTGCCAAAGTTTTAATTGCATAGATATTACTGAGATTTGATTTATTTACATTTCACCCCATAAATATAACTTTTTCTGGCTTTGTTTCTTTGTATAATTAGATGAATAAAGTACATTTGTAGACAAGATACTAGCTAATATATGTATACTATTTCTATATAATTTGTTTTTTATGAACATAATAAATTACTATGATGAAATCGAGAAAAAAATGGAATATGATTGTAGTGTGCCTATTACAGATAGATTGATATTTTTCATAATTTATGTAGCTAGTATTTGAATATATATATATTTATAATAATAATAATACACCAATGTAATTTTAGCATCGCTGGGAATATTTATGTTTTATTAAAGAAGTTTTGTATAAGAAATAAAATATATAATTGAGCATAATCAAATGATTTTTGTAATTTACAAATATAATTTCTTTATTTCAAGTAATATGTCATAGTGCTTATATTGTAGTATATACTTTTATATTTTCAAAACAATTTACAAATACACTAATCTTTTTTTGGTGAAATATATTGTATTGTTATCATGAATTGAATAAACAGAGGATAAAAATTATGTGACATAAATTTTACATTTTATTCTCAGTTTATTCTTAGATAACAAATATATATATTTTTTTAATATAGTGACATTTACAGACCCATTCTCAGGGATGGGATCTTTAGCTGATCTGCAGATTTCATCAGATTTGTACCCAATTTTTATTATTCTATATTAATTTTTTATACAGGAGCCCCCAAAATTTTGACTTCAGCGAATTTTTTTAACATATTGAATATTATTCATATCCCAAAACCATAAAAATATATAGTTAGCTACCTATATATATATATATTCTTCAAATTATACAGATTTTGACCATCAACTACTCATAATATTACCACTTGTCTGGATAAACAGATTATCATTACATATAATATGAAACCACCTGACTGCCATTTGTAATAGTGTATGTACCGTTGACTGACAATTGCATTCAATTTATGGATCACACTGAGATAGTCAAGCTAACTGATCTCATAGTGAAGGTTATGCTTATATATACATAGAGTGGAAAACACATCTTTTGGGATGTAACCTTAATTTTTGTTTTACATATTTTCACAACAGTTATATAGACACTAAAGAACAGCATAGCAGCCTATATTGCAAGAATCTGGATCACAAGCATTTATAATTGCTCACACTCTCTTGTATGTATGGAGTAACAGGTGCCATATAATCATTTTTGTTGAATTGAATGTTAGAAAAGGACTAATATAATATTGTGAGTAGTGTAAGGCAGTGATGTATCTATTAAATAAGGAATATTTTTATATGAATGGTTTATTTCATACATTGATAATATTGTGGTGAGTAGGTTTATTTTCATATCATAATATGAATATGTTTATTGAATTTTATGCTTTTATATCTATATTATTATTTTACATGTACAAACAAATAATTTGTTCCATATAGTAGATAGTGATTATACACTATAGAAGTATTCTTTCCAATTTATTTTCTTTTAAAATATCAGTTTCTATTATTATATAAATATTATTTTTGCATTTGTTCACATCATTTTTTAGTAAATAATACTATATTTCTCGCAAAATTGTTTATACATTATATTAAGTAGAATAATACTACCTATGTATATTAAATTTGGTAGAATAATGCTTGGTTGTGCTCATATACTATTCATACAAACATTTATTTCTAATATGTGGTCCAATGCAAACCATTGTGAACATTACATACATTATGGTAGGTATAATATATCACAGAAATATATTCAATATTCAGGGTGTTTTCCACTTGATAGCATCATCAAGTCCTAAATTATAATGACCAATCAAATGTCCACTTAGTTAGGTGAAATCTCAAATTGTATAGGCGATTTGTATAAGCACTGGAGAAAGACATTTGTTATTTTTTATAGCTGTAAAGAAAAGGTTAAACTTTGTTAAAATCTATCCCACTTTTGATCCTATCTAATTTGACATCTTCTAAATTACACATGTTTTAATTAGTTAATATAATATGTATTTGTTTCAGTAGAAATATTCATATATATTAGGTACATTAGTAACATACATGAAACTAAGATGTATTGGTTAACACAGAATTTACATAGATTGTTTACATGTTTTAAATATAAGTCAATTGATTGTCATTCTTAAGTTGATTTATATCTGTATCTGGTTTGTATGACACTTTTAATGAGTCCCATGTTGATTTCTATCTTTAAATAGAGATTAATTCAATTTGTATAGTGAAATTATTAATAGTTATTACTAATTAATTGAAAATAACTCTACTTAGAAAAATTATACTTTATGAGAACTTACATGAGACCCATTTTTGTTTTTATTAGTAATATATTATGTATATATTGATTGTAGTACCAAACCTTTACTTTAGATGATAATAACATTTTTAAAAGTTTTCCATGTACTATTTAAAATATGTATATATAGCAATTTCTACAGATTGATAATAATACATTTTTATATATTTTGTTTAAATATTATATATTTTAGCGTCCTACCTGTCTCCATGGGCACGAACGTGCTATCACTCAAATAAAATATAATCGAGAGGGAGATTTGATTTTCACTGCTGCTAAGAATCCTCAACCTTGTGTCTGGTTTTCTGCTAATGGTGAACGACTTGGAACGTTTGTGGGTCATAATGGTGCGGTATGGTGTATTGATATAGATTGGGACAGTACACACTTTATTTCGGGAGCAGCTGATAACACTTGCCGAATTTGGGATTGCTCAACAGGTTGGTAATACTAATTCGGTTGTTGTAATCTCTTTATCAACTTGTTATATTATTTACTTGTGGTTATAGGGTCTCAGCTTCATTGTTTAAATACTAGTACAGCTGTTCGAAGTTGTGGCTTTTCATTTGACGGTAACTTGGTAATGTTGACAACCGATAAAGCTATGGGGTTTGCTTCCGAAATAATGATATATGACACGAGAGATGCTGCACAAGTAAGTACCATTTAATTCCATTTTTTTTTAACTTCAGTGCTCCGATTTTTAAATTTAATTCCGACTATTTATAGATGTCAGGGGACAGTAATCGTAATGTTTGGCGAGCAGCTGTCGGTGCTGGAGTGAGCAAGATCAGTACTGCTGTTTGGGGACCGCTAGGTTAGTCATTACCATGCAATTAATTTAGTCGCAGTTTTATTTGATTCGTTAATATCCTGACAGTGCGATCAATTTCCTTTACAATCCCTTATTCAAGGTGAAACAATCATCACTGGGCACGAGCAAGGTGAACTCTGCATCTACAACGCTAAATCTGGAGAAGTTGTTAAAAAGGTGGCAGCTCATGAGGGTCTTATCACCGACATCCAGATGTACCACGATCAAACTATGTTTGTGACAGCATCCAAGGATCATACCGCTAAGGTATTAAAGTTAATATAGTGAACCACAGCTGCTATATATCAATAAATAGTCCATGACAATATTCTAGTGTTCACCTTTGGTATTATTTTATTATTAGTATAAATAGTGTATTATATCTCGAGAAGGAGTAAATATTTCATTTTTACGGTGTCTTCATCGTAAATTTTAATCTCTACTAATTTTTCATTTTGATTTTTATAATTTAAATTTTTGTACAGTAATATATTAGATAATTTCTTTCAAATTTATTATCTCTTTTTTAATATTTTTATATAATAGTGATTATTAACAAGATTATGATATACATTATATCAAAACATTGTTAATATAATTATATAATTGACCCTTGACTGTCGCTTGAGATCCCTTGAATTTTTAATTAAACTTTGAATTAGAAATTGAAAAAAGTGTGGGAATGGGAACCCTGTTTTTCTGGATTTTATTTTACAAGTTTTTTGTGTTAATTGTTCTCTAGATTCGGGAATTTAATTTAACATAAATTCTAACGATAGTGATTATTATTGATTTTTGTGATTTTTAACTTGGATTTTCAATTTATTCGACAACGTACGTTTTTTGTCAAATTTTTGTTTTAAAAATGTTTTATTTTCAAGTTGTACGGCTCTTATGATCTGGATCACATGAAGACTTATAAGACAGAACGACCCGTAAATTCTGCCGCCATTTCTTCTCTGCGACACCATGTATGTTTTTTAATGTATACATATAAACATTTTAATCAATGAGAAATGTAATTGTTAGAAAATATTATTATTAATTCGCTCAATTTGTGTATGACTTACATTACAATATCCAAAAATGTGTTGTCTTTATACGAATTATATAACACGGAATAATTTCATATCTATTTAAAAATATAGATTATTTGTTGCTGGAAATAATTAATTGATTTTATTCTTTTTCGACTTCAATAATTTTAATTATGAGAACAGGTTGAATAATACATTTGCGCTAAAGAACAATATTAAAAATAGAAATATGAAATTAGCTTAATTATCTACCTTGATATTTTAGGCTTTAATTATATTTGCCAGATTATTTGTTGCAATAATTATGATGGATTTTTCTTCATTTTTACATTACCGACATATCATATCCGCTGTGTTCACTAACTCCTCCCACGAATATTTTAGTGTACTCTATATGTGTTACCTACCCTTTATTTGCTAACCACAAGATCTGTTAGAAGCTGTTTGTGATTCATATGCTAAACAATTTCAGGTCGTCCTTGGTGGTGGTCAGGAAGCTCGTGATGTAACGACAACTTCTCAGGGACAAGGAAAATTCGACGCTCGCTTTTTTCATTCCTTTTTTGCGGAAGAATTTGGAAGAGTAAAGGGTCACTTTGGGCCTATCAACAGTGTCGCTTTTACTCCAGATGGCAATGGGTAATGTTTTTATAAATTGCACATATTTATAAAGAATCTGGTCTGACAAAGATATTTTTTTAAATATGCATAAAACAAATATAACTAGCTAAAGTTCCATAATATATTATATTTGTGATACTTTAAGATGTTGATTCATGTTTTTTTTAGTTGTTTTAACTAACCATATATTCTAATCTACTTTTTCAGATTTAGCAGTGGAGGGGAAGATGGAATGGTTCGCATGCATGTTTTTGATTCTGAATATTTCGCTTTTGACATTGAGTTCTAGTGGAGTTTTTTGTTCTCGACATACCCACCGCTATTTGAAGCACTATATTATCTCCTTGACATCTGTGACTGTTAAGAAACAGACTTAGGTATTGTTTTCGAAAAGTATAAGATGACTTCTGGACTATTTAATGCTGTATATGATCATTTTTTTCCTAATAATTACAGTAAATACTTGACAAAAATATACATATTGTGGATATTTCTTGCTTTTTTAATATGTTGCGATGCTATGCTGGGATTTGATGCTGAATTAATATAAACAAAATAATTTCTGAAACTAGTACATGTTTTGTACTGCACTATACCATTTCTACTAAGTTAAAATGCTATTTGTAATTATCGATGATGAGGATAACTAATGATATCCAATTTTTCATTGGTCATGCATGAACGTTAGTTAAGTTATTTGGTCAAAGCTGTGATTCTGCTATAATTGTGAGGCTTGCGATTATAATAACAGGTGTTAAAAATTGTTGTAATTGTCACTTTTTTCTTCGTCTAATGCTGAAACAAAAACTCCCCTATCATCCTATCATATGTTAAATCTGATATGCTAAAGAATATTCAGTTTCAACATTGTCCACAATCAGTAGTTTTTATTTTGTAATACCTACTAACTGTTTTTTTAAAATGACTGGTTATCGCTGAGATTCTAAAACCAGTTACTTGGAATGTGTTTGTACACTTTGTAATTTGCATAGTAAGTTATATTAATCACCAAGATAGGATAATTGGCTTTGTACTTAATGTTTACAATTTATTTATCATATTTCTCGCTTCAAGATAGCCAAAAGTTTAAAAGTATTATAATAGTATTGATAAAAAACAAATAAAGAGAAGAAGAAAAATCGCATCAGAGTGAATGCAGTTGAAAAGGTTTTTCTGAAAACAGCTAACTGAACAGGTGACATGAAGAAAGGTGTTTTGCAATTAAAGATCCCAATGAAACAATAATTGTGTATTGATCATATTTTGTAATCTTATTATAGTGTACATTTCTATGCATACGAGTTCTAATTCTTTCTTATGTTGAAAAATAAAAAAAATGTATTCAATACTATATTTGTAACAATTTCAGCTTCCTTTACACATTAAAGTTAAATTTATTTTTATTAAATTATATACTAAAAGTTTTTTGCTATTTTTATATGCAGGCATGTGATTTTTCCGGAATTTTGGAGGTGCCAGGGGTCACTTTTAGAAATCAATGAAATCCGTTATAAAAATGGGGGGTCACCTTTTGGCCTTCTTTGTGGTTGGCCAAAAGTATAAGTTGCACGTGCACATACGGTTAGTTATAAGTTATACTATTTTCAAGAAATATTTTCTTGCTAACATGTAATAAATAAACATTTTGCATTCACCCTTGTATGGGCGAAAATGTACTTCCTAATAAAAAAGTTATATTATTTGAAATAAAAAAAGTTACTTCCTTGTGTAATACTTAGTTTAATACATTAATACCCCATTGCAGTGTCCAAAAACTGTGCTCATTATATTATTAAGCCTATGTGCTCAGCCTATATTATTTGATTTTATACTCTTCCAGGTCATTCAAAATACGTCACAATTTTTGTTTTCTGGATTTTTGAGTTTATCAAATTTCATGCCTGTATATGAAAACTGGGATTATTGAGACAAAAAATCTGTTGGTCAAACTGACATTAACGGAAAAACTTTGATTGCAGAAACTCAGTACTTGAGGTAGGGGCTTTTTCTTCAAATAATATCCCTAATAAATGTTTTTGGAAAAGTAGTGGGGATTTATACGAAATTTATACGAAATTTAAATACATTTTTTCAAATGATATTTTGAATGACATATATAAATAATACGTTAGATAAATTAAGGCATGGATTATTTTTATTTGATTACAATTGCTGTTGTATTGCAAATTAGTGTATTTAAACATTCGTTCGTCCAAAATGTATGGAGTATAGAATGAATACTTGATTAGTATGAATACTGCTAAAGGGATATACTAACTTTGGGTTTAAACCTTGAAGGTTGAATCAGGTGACTATGTAAACATATACATATAGAAATATGTTGTTTATAAAGGTAACTAAACTATAAGCTTTAATTTTTTATTGTTCTATGGAAACATTAAATATTTCAAATTAATCTGTTGTCCTAGGCCATTTGCTGAACTATACAATCCTGCTAACGATATATTACACACAAATAAAGTTATTCTTGTTTTTTGCTTAGTGTGAAATAATGTATTATAGAGAAAATTATTTAGCATTATATTAAGTACGGAAATTAAATTTGGAATATATTTTTAAAATTATTGATAAAAGAAATTTTTTGATGTTGTTTAGAAACATAACAATTAAAATAGTAAGCGCTTGTTATAAAATTTAGAAGTTACTCAGCCTGTTTTATATAATACAATTTTGTAAATCTAACGATGTCATCGAAATATGATAGTGCCATTACTGTGTTTTCCCCAGACGGTCATTTATTTCAAGTGGAATATGCACAAGAAGCGGTCAAAAAGGGCTCTACAGCAGTAAGTGTTATTATTTAAAGATCTTATTATTTATTTACCATCTATCTATACATTTAATTTACCATTAAGTCAAATCGGTTAATTATTTGCTAGAAAATTCACATTATAATGATAATTTTTTTAATTTTATTCACAATTTTATACAATATGAAATTATCATTTGCTATTAATAAACTATCACAATTTTTTAATATACCTATTAGTATTGTGTTTCATACTAATATTATTCAAATGTTTATATAGTATCTTAATCAAATTCTGTATTTTTTGATAAATAAATAATTGAATTCATTCTGCAAAAATTATATTTATTTCATAATTTATTGTTTTACAATTTTACATTTTCCAAAAATGTTTATTTGCATATTGCATGATCAAATTTTTTTTACTTTACTCTAAATATTTTAATTCCATATATATTCATTATTGCATAACATGAAATTTTTTATTAAATAATCCAGAAAATTCATCAAGAATATTTGTATTATGTAAGTTATCATATCCAAATATTAAATTAAAGGCAGTTGTTACCAAATTGGCAACCAGTTTTCTATTATTAGCAGACCAGCAACCAGTAAATATATCCAATTATACCTATTGTAAAAATGTTCAAAAATATAAAAATAGTAAAAACTAGTCTCATGCATTTATATAGAGGAAAAAAAGAAAATTGTTAAATATATTAAATAAATTGAATAAAAATATTATAATTAGATTCTTATGCATTTATTTATATTGGCTCCCATTTGTGAACCTGACCATTTATGGACATTTCAATTTATACAATCTATGTCTTATTCATTGATGTCCTCTATAATCTATAATGAATGTCCATGATCAGTTGGAGGAGTTTTAATCTGTTAACAATGATTTGTTGACACTAAAAGATTTTAATTTATTAGAAATTATACCTTTGTTTCATATATAATAAAAAATACTGTTTTATGTTATTTCATTATAAAAATTCCTAAATACCACAGAACAGATGATCATGCTTTCTCTCTTGGTTCTCCTTTATTATGGAACAACCTACCTTCTTCCCTTAAATCTATCTCTGATGTTATGTTATTTAAATCTAAGCTCAAAACTTACCTATTTTCCACATGACACATTTCTTTTCTTGTTATTTTTCATTACTTTGTACCTAGCTACATACTATTGTTTATTTCTATACATACTTATTGTCTTAGTGCTGGCGCAACATATGGCGCAATTTTATAAAAATATAATTATTATTATTATGTTATAAAAAATATTAAATTTAAAATTTATATAAAGAAAAATCATCAATCAATTTTGAACAAAAATAGGAATGTTCAATGATTAGTTGTTTATAATATAACAATTGGACCATTTGTGAAGGACTTTTCCAACAATTGGTCACCATTGCCTGACCCTTTGTGGACCCAACTGTTTGTGGACATTTCCATAATTTAAATTATTTCAATGTCCACAAATGGTTGAGCAGTGGACAACAGATTGTTGACATGTTCTCCACAAATGGTCCAATCATTATATTATAAACTACAAATCATTGAACATTCCTATTTTTGTTCAAAATTAATTGATGATTTTTCTTCACACATTTTAAATTTAATATTTTTTATAACATATTATACTATTTTTATTATACATAAAACAAAGGTATAATTTCTAATAAATTACAATCTTTTAGCATCAACAAATCATTATTAACAGTTATTAATAAAATCTTCTGAACTATTATGGACATTCATTGTAGATTGTATAAATTTAAATGTCCACAAATGGTCACCAACATTGATTTTTAATGTTTATCCATGTTTTTGATGTTCAAGGTGTGGTAGAGAAATAAGATTGGTTTAAAGCTTCATATCAATAATACTAATTTTTTATTGATTTTATTATCCAATATTATTTGGTTATCACCTATTTCTCTGATTCAGAATGAAAAGTTTTTGAAAATCTTGATGGGATTAAGTTAATAACAGTGAGAGTTCAATGAAGGCATTCACTGCTCTATGTAAAAAACATATCCTTTCATAATGCAATATTGCTTTTATTCTAATAGATTCTAGTTTCATTATGTGGGAATCAAAAAATGGAAATGTTGGAGAAAAATATGGCTGTGGTGGGGATATTTGTCAGAAATTGCATAATGCCATTAAATGTTTTTATACCCCATTTGACCACTATATGGAATCCTTATTTGGTTATCTATTTAATTATCATAGGTGATCTGCAGATCTTAAAGAATAGAGTACATAAATTTGTGACTTTATGAGGATTAAGTTTATTATTTCAAATAATTTTATTTCACATATATGCAGGGATGCAAATAAGATTTCAAAGAGGGCTAGTAGATTTCAAAGAGGGCTAGTAGATTTCAAACTCTACTCGCTCACCAAAATATGGACTCGCCCGCCTCCCCTACATTATCTAAATCCAATTTTAAAAAATAAATAAAAATGTGAATGAGTAGAACTCTAAAAAGACATTTAGACAGATAATTCAATTTCCCTTGGTCCCCCTTTGGCAAATTATTTTTACTTAATACACTGAAAACAATATTTAATTACAAATTATTTACTTTAATCAACATTAAAGAAAACAAAAACATCAAAAAGACATTCAATCTTTTTTGTCCCCCCGTTTTGAGTTTATTTTAGTAAAAATAATAGATAACAAAAATTTGAAATATTTTTTTCAATAGGGGGACCAAGGGAGATTGAATGTCTTTTTGAAAAAAATTAAATATCTTTATAATTTTTTTAAAGTTGATTAAAGTAAATAATTTGTAATTAAGTACCATTTTGAGTGTATTTAGTAAAAATAATTTCCCAACAGGGGACCAAGGGAAATCGAATATCTGTATGAGTGTCTTTTTAGAGTTCTACTCATAAAATGTGAGTATCTATCAACTAACTGTATTCTTAATATAATAAAATCAAACAGAAAAATGGGATCAAAATGTCACTATCATTACTAGCTTATGCAGATTAGGAGTAGTAGTAAATTATTTGCCAATTATTAGTCATACCCACAGAGCTATATTATAATTTAAATAGTAATAGTAAAGGTGATACACTTAACTATTGTTAGTTTAAGGGAATTTCAACACACAGTATAGTTTTGGTCTATAATTTATATAGAATACATTTTAAAACCATATATTGCATATTGTTCATTGAATTTGCACACAGTAATGGAGAGAGTCAGTGATAACAATAATTGATGTATACACAAATGGAAGATTAACTACTACATCATACAGTAAGGCATAATATTTCTTCCTTAATGACACTTATATCTTTGCAATGAGCGGATATCGCTATATTTTTAATTACAGGAAACCACTCACCAGCTGGTTGAGTACTTTATAAACTTCACTCGGCTGACTTGATTTTCACTTGCCCCTGGCGAGTGGGCCAGTACTATTTGCATACCTGATATGGATATAATACTATGATTTTTCAGTCTCCACACTTTAACTCTTTAATGTATTTTTAGTATTCTACTATGGTTTCCTTCAATCTATCTGCAAAGATGTGTACAACAATGTCTTTATTTTGCCTTTAGGGGGTGTTTTCGGTTATTTGTCTTGAGCCAAATATGAGCCCTAGATGGACCATAATATGTATGGCACAGTAACATAAAATAGTGTTAACAATTATTTTAATTTTTTGCTACCTATTTATTAATTTATTTTTTATTATTTTTTTATTATTATATGACATAATCCTAATGCAGAGTCTAAACTTCCTCCATAGTGACACTTTCCCTATCAAGATAGTATGTTGAATTATTAAATTTTTAAAATTTTCAGGAATTTAATTTATCTGATTATAATTAATAGTATTATACTAGCATATTTAATTATTTTATATGGATTTTTTTGGGCAAGAATTTAATTTTTGGGTATTTTTATCATATATTAATTTGTCTTATAAAACTCCTAATGATTAAAGTAAACAGTGTAGATTCTTCTGGCTTTTTTTAGTTGACACATATATAGATTTCAATTATATAATAGAAATTGATTCAGAATAAAAAATGTTTTTATTTCTTGTATTATACAAAATATTGGATAAGTCAATTCCTGATGACTGTCTAAAATTTCCTCATTAGTAAAATTATATTTATGTTAATAAATATTTATATATATATAAATTTACTAACTAAATCATTTAAACAGTTTATATAATAATTGTTAGCTATTACAAAATTTTAATGTGTATAACCAAATTAAATCTACATTACTAATATTATTATACAGTAATTTTACAATTCCTGATCATGTATGCTTCCCATAAATTTCATTATGTAATTAAGAATATTGACATTTATATATAAATATATTTTTTGTCTTAATTATAGGTTGCAGTCAAAGGAAAAGACTGTGTAGTGTTAGGAGTTGAGAAAAAGGTTACTGCAAAGCTTCAAGAGGATCGGACAATTAGAAAGATAGCACTACTGGATGATCATGTCGCCATTGCTTTTGCAGGTAGTTATTTTATTATTATATCTAGCTATTGAAGTGATACAAAATTTCTATTTCTTAGTTACAGTCAATCAAACATAAATCGGTTACAATATTTAAATACTACTTCAGGATAAATCTATTTTTTCCATATAAAAAAGTCATATTCCGTCTAACAAGAAAGTTTGTGTGTATTGATTAATTATGTAATTACTATGGTTTTGATTGCTATTACAGTGATTAGGGATAGTTACTATTTAATTTAGAAAATTGTTTGACCACCAATTCTTGCAGAATAATTTTTTGGGTCAAATTATTTGTGACTTTGCAAAAAAATCAATTCTCTAGTTACACATTATGGACATCTGCAAGCTCATTCTTCAAATGTAATACTTGTGTCAGTTTTTCAGAATCATCATTGGTTTCATTTATCTTGTGATAGTAAATTCTTCTGTCAACTTCTAGAGAATATAATTCTATCGAAATGTAAACAATCAGTTATATAATCAAGCCCACACACAGCAAATGAAGTCAACTCAATGCAGCAGTAATGATAAGATACTCTAACAAAGACTACTTTGTGTAAAGTAGAAAATCGAAATCCAATTAACTGGGATTACAATCCTACGCTGATTTGCGGATTTACGCGGATTTCGTATCAAAAATAATCATTTCTGAAACTTGTCCAAATATGCAATAAAAATAATTGGGGGAGGGGAAGACTTTTTAAAAATACCGGAAAATTCAAACTTATCCCCATCAAAGTGTCAAAACTCTGAAAAATTAAAACTGTAATTTTGGAAACATATGTTCTCAGAAGGCCTTTAGCTGCATTCTAGGTTGCGAAATACAAAAATAGGCTATGCTGACCACGTAGCCATGAAAGGTACAGGAGATTGTACGCGGATTTTGTGATCTTTCGTTCTAATCCCTGAATTAATCGTGAAGAAATAAATAGTGCAGTCATTACTTAACTAAATTGCATAGACTTTCTTGACATAGGGATAAGTCTTGCTTAGTGGCATCTTATATTATTTTATCTTTTTTCTATTTAGGTTTGACTGCAGACGCCCGTATTCTCATTAATCGAATTCGTGTTGAGTGTAAAAGTTACCGATTAACAGTAGAAGATCCAGTAACCCTGGAATATATTGCCCGATATGTGGCTCAACTAAAACAAAAGTATACACAGAGTAACGGTCGTCGTCCTTTTGGTATATCGACTCTCATTGTTGGCTTCAATCGTGATGGTTCGCCTCACCTCTACCAAACCGACCCTTCTGGAACTCACTATGAATGGCTTGTTAGTAACTTTGTTTGTCTAAAATATTATTGTTTCTATTTCACATGCGAAATATTCATTATAGTTCATTTATTTATTTAAAAATATATTATAATAATATTTTTCAGGCCAACGCAATTGGTAAAAATTGTAAGTCTGTTCGTGAATTTCTTGAGGAATCTTACTCCGAAGAAGCAGTTTCCACTGAACATGGTACGATAAAAATGGCAGTAAAAGCGTTAATGGAGGTCGTCCAATCTGGAGCTAAGAATGTTGATCTCGCTGTCATGCGAAGGAAAGAACCAGAAAAACTTGGAGATTCTTTCGTAGAGTGGGAGGTAAGCAATGCCCGTAATCCTATTGTATGTGATTCTTCATATCAGATCTATGCGGCTTTTAAAACATGACCACTTTGTCTGTGTCGAAAAATCTGAGAATACTATATTTATTGAAAATATCTATATTAGTAAACTAACGTCTTAATTAACCAATATTCGAAATTAGTATTCTTTTTGTTATTGACTACATTTACGCCTTTTCTTGTTTATACTAGATTATATTACAATATTTAAAATTTAGATTGATAATTTATTTTATTAAAAAATATATTTGCTTTTCTTTTTAATTTATGGCTGTTTAATCCTTTTGCTAGATGTTGGATACAGCGAAGATCGAGACATTTGTTGCCGAAATTGAAAAAGAACGAGAAGAAGAAGCGGAAAAACGTAGACAGAAGAAAGAAAGGGCTGAAGCATATTCAACATGAGCTATTTTCTAATCAATAGACTATGTTACTATTTTCACGATGTTAGATGTATTCGTTTTATTCAGTCTTATGTTGTAAGAGACAAGTCTACTGTTTATCTATGTACAGATCACGGTTATGTAATACCTATTTAATACATATGTTTTTGAAAATATGTTTTGTTATCAAAATGAATAAATCAATGCCATTTTAAAAGAAAATATTTTGTCAATTTTTACATAAAATTCAAGTAATGTACATTGCTAAATAATTTTTCGCAGTATAGGTATAATTGTTCAGAAATAGTGACTAATGTTCATAATATGCAACTTACTATAAAGAAATAAAGTATTTACATATATCTTCGTATTTAATCTATTATTAAAATGTTTCGAAAATTTAACAGAGTGAAACTATATGGAAAGTTATAGGCAGACAATCGTAGTCAAGGAATCCAGAAGACCCTCTCTATGTGAGTGCCAAAACAGTAAGCAACAATTAATGCCTCATGAACAGTCATGAGACATGGCAAGAAGTAGGATCACAGACTGGGCAGCTCCTAGAACTGCACAAACATCCTAGAGAGCGAAAAATGATAATCAGCTATACATACGCACCACTATGGATAGGAATTTAAGAAAACACAAGTTTCAAAATGAACACAACACCACCGCAGTGTCCAAGAAAGATCCCCAACAGAAACCGTTAGCCAACACCCAAACGTCCCTAGCTACATTGTTACCAGTGAACGTGGAAATATGCAGTGAAGAGAGCAGAGCTAGCAGGCGGTGGCTTTATAATCAGTGGAAAGATCAACGCAAGAGGTGGCCAGGCAGCAGCCGTTACAGCTCCACCTACCGACCAGAGCTATTGTAGCGGCAGCGAAGTACCTCAAGTATAGAACCACCGCCATCAAAAGTGCTCACATTCTTAAAGACAGCCCAATGCAGTCGAAAGTATATCAAGATAGGTCGGATCCCGCAATAACAAGCCGTACTTGGTCAACCAAATCTGGGACTTCATCATCCATAACTCCGAGACCCACTTTCAATGGGTTGAATGAAGAAGCTGAGAAAGCGCACATCTTGAGCAAATTATCACAGCAATTGGGCTTGACACTAAAAGACACAACATCAACTCATGGATCAGGACCAACAACAACTAGGGTAGCGAATGGAGGAGGTTCAGATGAGAAAATAAAGCACTGGAGAAAGAAAAAACGGAAGAGAGAAAGAACGAGTCGGTACTGATACACCAAGCCAGAGTCGACAGAATTACCATCACTCGCAAATTACTCCACAGCATCGGGAAAGCCAATGTCCATACTGTGTCTGCGACCCCAACATGGTGGAATCGTGGGACCACCTTCTCTTCCAATAACCCTTCATGACCAAATCCGGCACAATACCCTGGGGTACCCACCCTACAACCTGAACATCATCGCCACAAACCCCATGCAGTCAAATTTCTCCAGGTGGTCGGCCGCGTCCAAGGCAGGCACGGGATTAACTCCCGCCAGAATAAAGAGAAAGAGAGGTCAATAGATATTTTTTATTACCAACCAAAGCAGGAAAAACCTAGACTGTCACTCATATTGGATCACGCATAGACAGAGTTAAGAAGACGTGGTATGGCCCAACTTAACTTACACTACGAGAGTGCTTCTGACATTTCTGTATAACAAGCTATGTATGCTTTTGTTACACCCTATGTAGTTAACCTTGTTATACCCTTATTTATACACTTATACTGACCCTATGTTATTGTGCCTTGGTTGGGTATCATTTTATTGTACTACATTATGTCCATACTTTTATTAAATTTTTTATTATCTGACATTATTCGCCATATAAAATTATTAATTTGTTTATACCGTCAAAATACTTATAAAAGAATTAATTTTTAAAATAATCGAATGTTAAGCACGTGAGTATAAATATAATTTATTGTTAATTTCCAACTAATTATAGTAATAATAATGTTTGAAACTTTTCAAGATCTTTCAAAAGAATATTTTTTTATGCGTAGATATTGTAAGTTTTGTTTATAACTTATAATTGAGATATTAAATAGTGTAAAAATGTTATCTCTGTTAATAAATTTAATGTGACTTGATTATTAATACATTTGATTTGACTTTGTAATAGTTTCTATAATAAAAAAGTATACATTATTATTAATAAGTGTCGTTAATAAAGACTTTATTAATTAAATCATCAGTGGAATACTAGTCCTACTAAATAAAATAAGGTATTTTATTTATTTTAAATTATTTTACTTTGATTTGCATAAGTCATGGTAATCTAAGTAATCTAGTATGCCATTATCTAAGACAGATAGAATCATGTAAAACTGCCTGCAATGAAGATGATTTAAACTTTGTTGCTATAGTTAGGTACAATATTTACTTTTTTAGTTTCTATTTATTGTCAGTTGTGCATTCAATCTTTAAATATGTGTTATAGTCCACTGCCAGACATTAACACAATTTTCATTCATTTATTTTTTCATTTTTATTTATTCATTTAGTTCACATAACATTTAAGGCAGTCTGTTTATATATAAAAAGAAATTAATTGTATGAATTCACTAACCAGATGAAACATATACAACCACTTTAACGAAACAAAAAAAAATTATACAGTGTATTGCCTTTGGGATGGCACACTGTATAAAGGGAGAAAGAAAAAAGGGGAAAAAAGCACAAAGAAGGCACCCTAACCAAAAAAAAATTCTCCATACTCTTCTATCTTCTTTATTTCTAGGATGTATTTGGCCATCTGTTTATTTTCTTTTCTAAGCTGTAAAATTGGTATAATTATTTCATCCTCATTAATTTCATTAATTTGTAAATTGTATTTTATTCTAAATGTTTAATTTTTTTGCAATAACAAAGGATATGTTTCATATCTATTATTTTATTACAGTCATTACAAATGGTATTATGACCTCTTTTTTTATTTATAATTATTCCACCCTGGAACATTCTGATCACAGTATCTTCTTTTTTATTCTCTCAATATCTTAACTTTTTATTTCTTTTTTGATCATTCTATAATAATATAAACTACTTTTATTAGCCATATCTCCTTTCCAAGCATCAACTTCTTTTCTGTTAATAATATTTCTAAATTCTATAGGGGTATATATTTTTAATTGTTCAATGCTAATATTAATAAAATTCAGATAATCCTTACATATATTAACCCATTTATGCTCCTTGCTCCATTCTTTCTATAAAAGTTTTTTAAGTCCTATTTTATTTTTAATGTCTCTATAAATGTGAAAACTTATCCCTATTTTGCCTCTGATGCAAGAATTAGGTGTTCTAGTTGGCATGTTTAGAAGCCTTTTAATGATACTGTTTTGGATGCATTCAATTTGTTGAATATGCTTTTTGTTGAGTTTAATAGCCTGCACTCCATGCATAATTGTTGGGAGAATCACTCCTTTCCATAAAGTTTTCCCTATAGTGGCTTTGTATATTTTCCCTTTTAAAATGTAATTAATCCAATATTTATTAGCTTTCTTTATTTTTTCTTCAATATAACCTTTAAAAATATTATGACTGTCTTGAATCCTGACTCCAAGGTATTTATTTTCTTTAGTAACACTAATTCCATTTATAACTGTTTCATCTCCAATAAAATAAAACAATATAATTTAGTGTTTATTTGTAATAGAATTAATAACATATTAAACATTTTCTGCCAATTTCTCTGCTGATTTTGAATTTAATTTATAATATATAATAATGTATGCATATATAAACACATTTATTTTATAAAGGCTCTCCTATATTTTAGTTTGAATTTGAATAATCCTGTCATGATCCTGTATATTTCAGTATAAAAATGTATAAAATATACAAATATCAGACCTGCCAACTGCCCTGCTTTTTGCGGGACAATCCCTCTTTTTGAGGCTGTCCCGCGAAAGTAGAGATATGTCCCGCATTTTGAATATATTGCTTTAATAAAAAGGGAAAAAAGTAGATAGAACAATATAATGTGGTGGTTGTTATAGTGTTCCAATGGGTGTAATATTTGAAAAAATCTGTGTTATTTGTACATTAATACTACATATATATATTATACAGTATAACAGTATGCAGAGACTAGACAGATAAA
>JAUZNC010007728.1:0-33481 GCA_034780395.1 Vannuccia rotundouncinata | reverse complement strand
ACAAAAGAAAACGGATGAGTATCCTGCTATTGAACTCGCTGACATGCAGAAGCTTCGATTGTATTTTGATCGACAATTATCTACAGTTCTACAGGAAGAAAATACTTTTAATATGATTTACTATTTAGGCCTTCGTGGTCGTGGAACAATTCCACACCTCAATAAATTAAGCTTATCGTTGGAAATTTCCTCTTCTGGTGTTCGATATCTACAATTGGCACACGAAACATTGTCAAAAAACGCGAAAGCGTCATTGAAACCAAAAGAATTCGAAGACCTGAAACAAGCCCGTATGTATGAAAACAAAAATAGACCTGACGAATGTTCTATCAAATCTTGGGAGCTATACATGAGTCATATCGAAAATTCACCTCATCTGTTTCCAAAACCATCTGCACTGTCAAGCAAAACTTTAAAATCATGGTTTACCGAAAAAATGAAGCTGGGAAAGCATACTATGGTCAACTTGATGTCCAATTTATCGTCAAAACTGAAAATTTCAAGACGATACACCAATCACTGTATTAAAGTGACACTTGTCACGGTTCTTAAAGAGCAGGGGTATTCAAATTCTGACATATGTTTTATCACTGGTGACAAGAATCCTCACAGTGTGGAGCGGTATTACAGGAAGCGGCGCGAAACTGATTTTGAAGATCTTGGTTTCGCAGCTCAACAAGGTACTTCCTCTTCTATTGTGAGCATGAAGAAAGTATCCAAAACGTCACATATAACCATATCGAACGACGGACCACGGGGAGATCATCCAGGAATGACAAATATCAATATTCAACATTCTTTGTTAATATGTATTCAATTTTAACAAAGAATAACTGTTTTTCAATCCAATCGAATTCTAAGAAAATTTTTATTTAGTATATTTGTTTGGTTTATATTGATTGGTTATATTGATTTCTATTCATAAATATATTATTATTCCATTACATGCCTTAACTTTTCACATTACAAGCCATGAATATTTTAGTATATTATTGTAGATCCTCCGTTATTCAATTTAGCTCATCATCGTTTAATCCAGATATTTCACCACCAGGTATGTTTGAAAAATTTAGAAGTGCAGATGTATTCATGTTGTAGCTTAGCGTCAAAATGAAATATATTAATAATATTTAAATACATATTACATGCCCTAAAATTTCCGCCATAAATATTATAGATATTGCTATATTAAGTTAAATACAAAAATAATATATATTCAATAGTACCTAATAAACGTCCGCTGAGGAATAATTATGTACCGATTATAATCAATACGAAATTTATGGGAGTTATTAAAGAGAAAATTCAATCAGTATGTAATGATCAAAGTCCTATTAAAATATATTAATATTAATTAAATTCCATCTTTAAAACGAAACTATAATACCGTATAAATTGAAATGCATTAATTTAAATCCCATGAATTTCGTATTGATTATCGGTATATAGATATATTCCTCCACGGACATTTATTTTGTAATTATTGATTTTGAATATTGGTCAGTTTATGCGCCGGTCTAGATAAATAATATATAAGTCAAAGCGTTATTACTCTATGCATAGACCTAGCTACTTTTAAACACCCTGTCAGTGTATACATTATTATAGAATTAAATTTTATATATATAAAAGGTAGATTTTATTTCGATTCTAGTTAATCAATGGGTCGAATTATAAAAGTATCTATATTTGAATGGAATAAAAAAATTGAAATACAATCATTAATTGTTAGGTATAATATAACAATGACTTAAATATTAATTATGTAGACTGACAAACTGACCAATATTCGATAGCAATAAACATTCGCGGAGGAATATATCTATATTGATAATCAATGCTAAATTGATGGGCAGAATTGTTCAACATTACCTCTAAAATTAAAGAAATTTATAAATTAATCGGTTATTATTGATTGAAAGCTCTCTTTAAAACGAAACTAATACCGTATATAATTGAAATGCACTGTGGACGTTTTTTTGATCAGTTTCCCGGTTTAGATAAATAATATATACGTCAATGAGTAATTTTAAATAAAGTATTCTTGGTGATCATAAATTTATTATATTGACTAATTCTTCAAAAGTCCGTTATTGTTTTAATTTATTATAAAATAAAATAGCATGCTATATACAAATATTTACTGTACAAAGTCAAATAATTTGAAGGTTGCCTTAGAAATACCAAACATATATGATTTCGAAGTAAAACAGATAGCAAATATATTTTTTACATTTCTATATATATTATTTTTGCTATTTTTAAATATTTATATGTATATCTGTTCGTAATTATTTGGTTTTTATAGGTTTTAAATGTTTTATTTAATTTTAGTAATTTTAGAATTTATTTAACTTACTGATTGAAGTACGATTTTAAAATGAATGATATTGCCCTAATCAACATGTTATTAATATATTGTATCACATGTAGTATATATAGATTGTTTTATTTGACATTGTTAATTGTATTATAAAGTAAATCAAAGAGATATACTCAACTCTACATTATATCTCAAATTATGGTGGCTAAAAGGGTTAAGTTGACATTGTTTAAAAAAATTAAATATATATACTTGTTGATCATAATTGATAAACATGAATTATATGTCATCAACATGTACATGTTGTCAACATGTTTCTTTTAATTTAAATAATTTTTATGAAAAATATTAATATTATGATTAACCTATATATGTTATGATATAATATATATTTTTTTCATGCTATATTGTCTCACAGATGCTGTAAACACGCCATATAATATGTATGATGTAACCTTAAAATCATGCTTTCTCTCCATTAAATATTTAAAACTTTCTCTAAAGTACATAATATAATGGCTTATTCAAATTTGCAAATATAGCAGAAATGAATGTAAACAAAGTTAATTTTATGTTTTTTTGCATTATCATCTATAATATTATGAATATTGAATAACCTGAATAATATTTAAATATGTATATCTAAAACTGTTATTAGTCATTATTGATTGTTTACCCTTTTCTTTACTGTCTTATGGGACAGAAAAGTTACTTCTTCAAATGGCTATATAATATAAATTCAAATGGTAACAGGACAACTTGGCCCAGGACTACTATATAACAATATTATTATTATTAATATAAAAAATTATTAAATTAACCCTTAAATTAAAACACTTTGCAAAATAAATTGTACTGCTATTTTAAATAAAATTACTAATAGAATGGTTAATAGTGGTTAATTTTATCAAAGTATGTGTTTTTAGTTTAAATTAATTATGTATTAATCTATTTTGATCCGATTATGTGTATTTTTTTACATTTTATAAATTTAAAGGTAATTAAATGTATAAGTTAAAAAATATAATGAAATGTTGCCTATAACTGTCCTTTGTGCATATTTAGATAATTTCGATCCTGCTTTGAAAAATGTTGGGGGTGCACATGGTTGAAAACATGAGCAGAGAATTCTTTAATATAAATATTCAGTGATATGGTTATATACACTTATAATTTTGCCCGTTTTTCATTAGCCAATCAAAACCTCTCAGTGTGGCTCTCAGCTTATTTCTATGAAATCTATTTTTAGAAACTTTTTCATTTATATGTGATATGAAAATTGCAATGTTTGCAATCCCTGTTCAGTGAAGTAACTTTTTTTATCACAATCATTGTGATGCCCATGGGAAAAGGTTAATATATAGTAATTTTAAGTTATTAACAGTGTGACTGTTACTGTGAAAATTTAATTGCTATTGGCAGTGTGGTGCAAAATTTTATGAATTATTCATATTCATATTCATTTACATTTTATTCATCCAAAATGGATTATTATACAATTTAATCATTAACAATGAATTATGACTTTATTTGTTGTGTTTGTTGTAAATAAATCAAAAAAAAACTTTATCAATCATAGATAATTTATACAAAATGTCTGCTCTATAGCCTAATTTAGTTGGTAGACTCTGTCAACTATTAAATTAGGTTTTATAAATATCAATAGAATACAGATATCTTGCATTGTGAAATTTTGCAAAAACATTAAATAATTTTTTTAATTGTAAAAATGAAAAGTAATTTAAATAATAGCCTTTCAGTAGGCAGCAATCCAAAATTTTATAAGATCAATTTTATTATTTAGGACACTTTACTAATTACCTAACACTTTTCTATAAAACCCTTGAAGTCTGTTGCCATTGGAGATTTTGAAAGGAAAAAAGCTAATCAGTCAATTGAATATTTGAACAATGAAATAATAAATTGCCACATGCATTTCTTTAATGATGAGAAATTAATATTAGGAATTGTATAAATGTTAATAAATCATTACACCTTTTCTATAAATTGTGTTAAATAATTAATCTTTGGGGGTTGAACAACATATGAATTTGTAATTACCTATATATTTTTAAATCATTGAAGGCTTTCTTGTAATTTTAACCCCTTCATTACAAAGACAAGATTATCTTGTCCTTTCAAATTCTATATACTTGCCATAAAAAATTATTGCATACTTTATTATTGCATTTGACCATTAAGTACTTGTTTACTGTTAAGTACTGTATGTTGATGACATATAGTACTTTTTGATGGTCAACATGTACATTTTGATGGTTTTGTATATGTTGACAGTCAACATGTTTATATCCTTAATTTTTTCAACATATGCCAACTTAACCCTATCAGCCACTATACAAAATTAGAGTCATGGCTCTTTTAATGAAATGTGTGTGTATCATATATATGAATTCTATCTTTAGTTGATTGGTTTAAAATGATCTTATTATTATTTAAATATCAACATACTCACATCATTTCTCATAACATAAAATATATAAAACTTTAGATAAATTTCAGGACATCTCTAATTTTTCCCAAAAACTTTTTAAACAAATATAGTATTATGTAATCCCTTTTAAACAGTACAATATTGTATAAAAAATATATACAGGGTTCATATAGGTCTGGAAAAGTCATTTAATTTTAAGAACTGCTATTGACACATACTTGCATCAATTCAAGGCAAACAATTTATTAGAACATATGTATAATAGTATAATCTAGCCCATATTTTAATAGCCCTAAAAGGGTATATCTGGTCTATAAGCAGGAATTTCATTTGTAAAAGAAAAGACTAAAATATCTGGCATACAAAAGACATGGATTGCAGGCTGAAATATAATATCAGGGTGGCCTTGATATACTTAAAAATCATGTATATACGCGAATTTGTCTTTATATACGTAAATATACCCAAATTTGTCTTTATATATATATGTGAATATACGTGAATTTTGAACATAATGAATCAAGAAAAATATTGTATCCTTAAAATCGGAAAAATATTCATAACAAACCAAGAAAAATGGTGTATCCTTAAAATCGGAAAAATATCCATAATAAACCAAGAAAAATATTGTATCCTTAAAATCTTAATGGAGGAAACAATGATTGCAAAATGACGTGTGTAGGATGCGATTGGTGATGTCAAGGCAATTCCTAATCTCTTCAAGGTACATTTATTTATATCATTCACAAATTTTAAATAATGATGTTTTTATTGTATTTATTATGACAGGCTACAATGGGTTCCAATGCTCGATATACTTCAGCTCTGGAAGAGAAGAGGATGCAGCAATGAGATGCAGTACAGGCTGAATCTACAAAGAAGAGAAAATCACAAGCTCTTAATATTACACTTTTACCTTACACCTACCTACCCTATGATACATGTACCTTTTTGTAAAAACTGTCTTTTTTATTTCTATTAATTGACTATATATATGTTAGGGACCAAATGTGAATACCAATCAATTCAGAATCTTTCAGACCAAACAGGAATTCACATTTGGTCTGACAGATTCTGAATTGATCGACCAAATGTGAATGTCAAAATTGCAGTTTACTGGCACTCTATGTGCAAACATACAAATTTTATTGAATGTATTTAATATATGAAAAACTCATACGACATTGAAATCCGATTTGAAATATTCCTGTTTGGTTGGACCAAATAAGAATCGGTCAGACCATACAGGAATAAATTCTAATAACTAGTTTAACACCCATATAACATAATTATGCATGTAACATATAAGAGTTAGTCCTGTCAAATACAAAATAATTTTAACAATGTATTATATAATAATGACATATTCTAATTTGGTCCAACTAATTTGGGTCATATGAGTTTTTCATATATTAAATACATTCAATATAATTTGTTTGTTTGCACATAGAGCGCTGGTAAACTGCGATTTTGAGATAAGTGAATTTTAAATGATATACATGATTTTTTTGGAGTACCAAACGTGGCCACCCTGATATTTTGAGCAATTTCATTTTTTTTATTTAGGGAAAGCTTGTAAAATTAATCAATCAATGTTAAAAAATTGTTTATTAAATATCAATGAATATAATGTTTTCCTTACATGTATGTGGATGCCATTTAAAAATTAAACCTTTTGTGAAATTGATAGAGTGACAAAATGTCATGGAATTTTTCCAAAATCTTACCTAAAATCTTAAAAAAGTTATGAGATTTTTGACAAATTTTGGGACACCTGTATAGTATATATTTGGTATAAATAAATATATATATACTGTGAAAACTTCATAGGTTTGGTGACATGGGGGTTGTGAACATGAAGAATTCTAGAAATAATTATATTATATATAGGAAAGAATTATATACAAGTACTAGTATAAAATTTTTTTTGAATAATATAAACAACTGTTGACCATTAGTGTTTTATATTTTTAATTAACTAAATTCATAAATTGTCTTTTTCAATTTTGGATTTTATGAAATATAATGTTTACATTTTTTGTAGGATCTTTACACAAACATGTTTACACAAGAACACACTATACATGGTGGCCCATAAGTAGGGTTACACTTGTTTGAACATTTTAAAATATTTAAAACGCAATAATAATCGATTGTTTACTATAAATAAATTGTTTAAATAACTTATAAATATCTATTTCCTTATTTTTGTGTCATATTTGAAATTAACATTTTGTTTGTTCTGAGTATTATGAACCGCTTTGATTTACATCAGCGAATTTTTATTCTTAAGGAATACCACAAAATAGGAAATGCAGAAAATGTACGTAATAATTGGAGACTTCAATATCCAAATAAAGAACCACCTGTTAGAAAAACGATTTATGAATTGAGAGACAAATTCAACAACACTGGAAGTGTACCTGATGATCGATAGACTGTACACACATAGGCAAATGGTGATACTGTTGCAACTGCATTAGTTGAAAATCCATGTACTAGTTCCAGGCAATTGTCTCTAGAGTTACAAATAGCTAGAACTTCATTGTAACGTATTATCAGTGATTTGGGTTACAACCCTACCATCCACATCTTCTTCATGGTTTATTAGAAGATGATTTTGACAGGCATATGTGTGAAATTTTTGTGTCTCAATTTCAGGATGATGAGTCATTATGTGATAATATTTTATGGTCAGACGAATCGAATTTTTAATCTCAATGGTCAAATTAATAGACACAACTGTGTTTACTATGGACTTGACAATCCAAAAGTAGTATTACAAACTCAATTAAACAAGCCATGTGTGAATGTATGGGGTGCCATTTCAAGTAATAGTGTAATTGGGCTTTACTTCTTTGAAGAAATGGTGAATGGAATTATTTATCTCCAAATGCTTACCAATTATTTGCTGCCTAATCTTTACAGAAACAATATTAACATGGAACAATGTTATTTTATGCAGGACAGGGCACCACCTCATTATACAAAAAAGTGAGAGACTACCTAGACCATGCTTTTCCTGCTGGATGGATAGGCAGACAGGGAGTTATTGATTGGGCTCCAAGGTCACCCGATCTAACCCCAATGAATTTTTTTGTATGGGGTGTGATGAAAAATTTTGTATATCAATCTCGTCCTACCACACTAGTTGCGTAGAGGGCAGCAATAACTCGAGAGTTTGAAATATTAAATGCAAATAAAACACTATGTGCCAAAGTTTGCAAGTCTGCTTTTCACCATATGACTAAATGCATTGAAGTTTCTGGGGGACATTTTGAACACCTGTTGTAAATAGATAATTTCTGTCATTTTCAAATCATAATTTTATATTTATTGTGACAATTATGTTTAAATTTGTATTTTTATCTTGTAATAAAGTTGCGTTTTAAATATTTAAAAATGTTGTTATTATTGATATTACAAGTGTAACCCTACTTATGGGCCACCCTGTATATTAAAATGAAATGTAAATTCAAATTATTTAAAATTATATTTTAATTTCTAAATGTTTTAAAAAAATCCGTAGAATAAGTAATTTTAAAATAACTGAAATTGCTATTTTTATAACTATTAAATTGTATTTAGGTATATTCTTAATTTTATGATGTAACTATATTTATCATTTTAACATTTTAACATTTTTAAAATGAACTATCAAATAAAAAAATATGATATATATATATATATAAGAGAAAGACAAAAAATTGTTAATTTCAAATTTTCAAATTATTATTTTTGATTATATTTTTTCCCAATTGTAATCACTTGCTTAGTCATAAGACCAAACTAACAGCAAACCAATTAATTGCTGCACAATTTATTTCAAAATAAATCTTGTTTTTTGCATTGTTTTTCTAGCATAAAATGGCTTATTTCGTTTGCTTATAATAATGCATCAAATTATTGTTTTTTCTATGTTTGGTTTATTTAATTGGCTTCAAATTATACAGAAACTAACTAGTTTTGGTTTGCACCTGGCTAGTAACTGTGCTAGTCAGAATTTTAGCAACCCTTAATGGGTTCATTTTGTCTGATCCACTCTGATTTTACAAATTTGTGGTTAAAATCATAAAATATAACATAATTCATTAATAAAACATATTATTTTTATTCTGATTTTAATATATGGGAGTCCCAACCTCAATTAGGCACAACAGTGCAGAAGTATTTCATTTATAAACATTACAAATATATTTTTACAATCACATTACATGCAGCATTAATTCCATATAAAAATATTGAGTACTTTTTATATATTTTGTTTGATATAATCCTACAATTTCATCACATTATAATCATATTTTCTAACTCATTAACATCTCTCAAATGTTATGCTAAACTATCTTTTTATCCTTTCCGAACTTTATTTATTCCTAAATTTATTATTAACTATTTCAATCCGGGGTGGCCAGACTGTCTTGCCATGACAATTCCGTCATCTAATGGAATTAAAGCTATTTTATCAAGGATTGTTTACAGTGTTTCATTTCATCTTGTTATATAATTTATGTATTCTTTATAGCATTCTTAAATTTGTCAGTATTTTGTGAGTTTATTCTTGAGTATTTGGTAGTTTATAGGTATTATATTTAAGTGAGCTTATATTCTATGAGATTATTCTAATAGTAAGTTTCTTAAGGTTTGTTTCTTCAGATAGTGTATGTTAGTTGTGATATTTCTCTGTCCTCATTTTTAAAAATAAGGTTTGGTGGTGTGCGTGTCGGCTCTTTGATCTAAAATGGTTTGGTATGAATGTTATCTGGGTGCTACAATATATATGATTTATAACTCACAATAGGTTTTTACATTTTATTATTGTCATGATGTAAATAATTGAAGTTCAAAGGTTTTATCATTAAGTATTTGAACAAATGACCATCACTCAGTTATTGTCGGAATGTAATACAGTTTAGAGATAAGAGATACTTCTTTATAAGATATAATGAGAGATGTGTTAATAGAAACTCATAAAAGTTGAAAACAAATTTAGTGTGTTTTCAAATTTAGACAGTTTGTCTGGTATTGGCAAAATAATTTAATGTATTGTAAATACGACTGTAGATTATTGCTAAGTCAAAACAAAATATTTGCTTATTAGAAAAAATGTTCGTAATATTTTCTCTTGATTGTGGACACGGCAATTAGTTTCACATAAACTTAGTAAAAGACAGAATTTATTTTTAGAACTCCATAAAACTAATGCATTTTTCATGGCAAAACAGTCTTGCCACCCGGCCTCAAATGGTTAATACACAATACCAAAAATCTTTTTACTTTTCGAATGTGTAATGAAGTTGACCTTCATTAATCCAAACCAATATAAATAATTGAAATAACCGATTTTTGACAAAAATATAGTTGTCAACATTCATAGGTACTTTTGGTTTTATTTTTTACTATTTTATAGTTTTGTATTTCTTATTTAATTCCAATATGAATGGTGTTCTATCAGCTTTTTTAAATTTCATTTGTCTCGACATCTTTCACAGTCTAGTATAGTACTTTTCCGTTAATTTAGAATATCACTTTTATGTGAATTGTTATTTTCATTATTTAAAAAAATATACTTATTCTTTTTTAGTAATGAAAAGTAAAAGTAGGTATCGTGGTCGTCAAGCCAAACCCTTTGACCTGTCTTCGCTTGTTGAGTTAGAAGATGTTGATGTCAAAAAGGATCTTCCAATTTTGCAGTCAGGTAATCATCTACCTAATAGTACCTCAATTAATTCATTTCACTTTTTATTCAAAAATATTTCTAATGATGCCTTCCAATAACATGAAACAAGTAGTATAATTAATACCGTTTTATATTTATTTAGTATTAGACACAGAAGAGGTTCATTTATGTAATCTTGACAAACTACAGTTTGAGGTCGAAAGGTTGATTGGAAATACTCACCACCTCTCCTTACATCTCACATGCACAGCTAAAGGAAATCCTACCATTGAACATCCCTGTACATTTGCATCACAAGACGGAAATGATGAAAAAAGTCTTTTCGTTAAAGCGAACCCTGAAAAACCACTTACACTTATATTTTCTCAAAAACGTCCAATAAAATTAGAAAAGGGCAAGACGCCACCTGTACAGAAGAATGGTCTTATAAATGGAAATGGTCCTATAGATAATTCTTCTAGTAATTGGACCAATGGACATCGTGCGAGTCGTCAAAATAGTAAAAAGGTTTGAATTACTCTTGATACTTTTTCAGTAATTATTATTATTAATCCCTACTTTCATTAAAAAATAAAGAAAGTCACTGAATTTATTATATTTCATTCAAGGTTTAAAATATATTTTTACTACTGAACAATTCACACTTTTAGAAGACTAGTTTTTGTAAGAATCGGATGTTGATATCTATAATTATAAATTCTTATTAAGTATATTTTATTTATAGTATTAATATATTTAGAATCCTAAAAGGAAAATGCAAACAGTAGTTCTAGAAAAACCGTTAAAATATAATAACTTAGATGCTCGTTATATTATGTGGGTGATTGTCGAAATCGTTATTTAGTACTACCGACATTTATCAGTGAAATCGTTTTGATTGGATGTAGTTTGACCAATCAAACTAATCAAGAGACTACAAACTTGGTTACTTTTACTTGAACATTTTCCTTTATTTATTTACTGTTTGGTGTAACCGTACAGCTGTGAAGTTTTGGTGTGGCTATTTGTAGAGAAAACTCGGCTTAACTACAAATGGAGAAGATTGTGACATCGCTCACGGTCACCAAGACCCAAAAATTTTGTAAGCTTTCTGACAATTTTCGCTTTCGTTGTCAGCGTGGTTTATTATTCGCCTATTGTATTTTGAAGATATGCAATACCGAACAAGTTTTGGGCTCTAATGGAGCCATATTGTGCTGAGATAACCGAGGATCAGTCCAAGACATTAGAAGATTTAATAAAAGTTTACGACGACGATGCCAGTTACTACAGAATTCCTCCCTTGGGGACTGATCATCATTTACGAGGCTGTGGAGAAGTGAAACATGAACTGCCTGTGGAGAATGGTAATGGAGGTAAGACTAATTATTAGTGCTCCTGTGTAGACAAAGTAAATAAAGTTTTTTATTGTATTACGCACAATATACTAAATAGAAAGTCCTTATCAATTGAATTAAGATTACACAATTAATATTATAATTTAAATCACAAAAAATATTTATACAATTGTAAAAATTATTTATTATTTAGTAAAACTTTGTCCATAGAAAGAATAAAACCGAAAGTCTGGATCCAAACTTTCTATGAATATATTTGCTTACTTAGAGAAAAAATAAAATCAATTTTGTAAGTGCAAAATTATCGCTTTTCTTCTGAACATAAGGTCACTTACAAATATGATGTCTTCTTCTTTAATTTATAAATGAAAGCAACATTTATAATAGCGGGAATTGTCAATTTGAAATTATTATTTTAAGCTCAAATTCTCTCATAATTCTCCCAATCTTAGCTGGCCTTTTAATGATTATTATTCTTTAAATTAATTTTTATAAATCCATATGATTCTTATTATTTTCGGTTAACTGTATTTGGGCATTGCCTATATAGTTGCGTGTTCGTGATTGATAAAAACATCGTCAAATTTCAATCCCCTTTGGACAGTGTGTTTGTCCGACGGTTATCAGACTAAGGTATTTGACACTCACCCAGCTGTCTATGTAATCGATTTCATAAGCAATTAGATGAAAACTATTTTTAGAAACTCATTCATTTATATGTTATGAAAATCGCAACGTTTGCGATCCCCGTCGGGTGAAGTAACTTTTTTACTCGTCGCAAATGTTGCGACGTCCGTCGGGAAAGAGTTAAAATATATTTATGCATAGTCATATAGCTATATAATCCAATTAATTTTTTTATGACTAAGAGGCTATACAGTTGTACTAATATAAATGAATTTAAATAAATCACGATATTGTATGTACCTACTGTAAATACTAATTGAAAAATATGCAATGCTATAATGTGTAACAATGAACGTTGACAGAATTCCAGAAAACATTTATACGAATTAATTTCTTTTTTGTCACTCCAGAATCTACCAATTAATGAGTTTACCAAAACAATAGTCCTCTTGAATTAATTTTTTTTCTGTTGGTTTTTTTCTTCACGAAATTTATTAAATATATAATATATTCTTAATAAATTTCTGCTGCTTTACTATTATTTACATATTATAAAAACGTATTAGTTTTTTTCAGATATGGAATGAAACATTTTCCCCTAAATTCAGTTAATTATTTTCACTTACGCAAATCCACCAACAATCCTATTCATTTCAATATTGTACTGATTTTAGAAATGACATTATGAGATAGTTGTTATGAAACCAACATGTTATCATAATATCCTCTCAAGTTAAGGTTAGCTTCGTAACGACTTCGGTTAAAATTGATTATTCATTAATTAAATGATTTGATGAAAATCAATAGCTATAATAATTGATCGCCTATTTTGTTTCTTGCGTTCCCTGTGAATTGATTTTTACCCAGTAATATCGCATTAATAAATGCTACTTTTCTCTCGAACTAGATTGTTTCAATTATTTGTTCGGAGTTTACCATCGTAGTAGAATAAATCATAACTTCGGATCGGAAAATCAACAAAATAGAACCGAAGTCCTATTCCATTGTTTGTTTGAAGAGATACATTATACTTGGTGAATACTCTCACAATAAAAAAGGGTTTTTAAAAATTCTTCTTTATTTTGTTAAGATATGACATGGCTTTCAAACAACAAACATGTTGGTTGTAGGTTACAAGTATTACAAGTATTAATTTAACCATAAAATTTAATTTAAGTTGAATATGCGTTGTCAAATTTAACCTTGTCTGAAAGAAACAGCTGCTTCAGTTTATGCATTTGATAAAATACAAATCTAAATTTTGAATGACAAGTATTATGAACCTTTTGTTATTTCTTCATTATGTAAAGTTGTACAGATGTAGATTGCCACTTATTATTTTTTTGTATTTGTATACACATGTTACTGTAAAATTACTACAGCTTTTTATTTTTAATATTCATAATGTAGACATTGTGCATATGTATTATTACCAAAATGAGTTGGTTAGATAAATCTATCTAATTTTATTGTCTGAATGAATATTCATAAAGTTTTATTACAGTATAAACAAAAGAATTTGTGAATTTTTCTCTTAGCTTTGGTATTCTTTTTTACTGTCAAATTATTGTCAATTTTATTACGTTACAGGTATTATTATGTCACCTATCACGTCATTTTGTTACGGTTGAGTAGTTTGCTTCAATCTGATTCATGTTTTCTTCTCCTTTAAGCACATCGTCCTTCTCATCCGAAAACTAACAGATCAGATTCTGTTTCTACCCTGAAGAAAATTACTGCGGATATCAGGTAAAACTATTTTTAATATTTTTTGTTATAATAAGTTATATATTATAATGTAACACATACTTTTAATAAATGTTTAGTTTCTAATTTACCTTAAACCGGTGCATTTCTAGTGTTAATAGAGTTTGTGAATCATCCAATGAGCAAGTTTATTGTCGTTTTTGTTCAAAATTCTGTTGTGATAATTTTGTTATCGTTCTTTAGTTTATTCAGAAAGCGCTGTTTACAATATTTAAAGTTTAAAACAAACATGCATCAGTAACCTTTGTTTATGTAAAAAAAACATTCTTACGATAAAGTTGAGAGCATTTTGGACATAGGGATATCGTTTTTATTCATACCATGATATACAACATACTCCAGTTAATACCAGCAAGCTGAAATAATTTTAATATCAAAAAATGTTTTATGATTTAATTCAGTCTTGTTAATTTGAATTCACTGTCTATTGCTTCAGACAACCAATGTCAGAATCGTCAGCAGTCTATTCCTTGACCCAGTCGCTAGTTTCATCTCTGGTCGAAGAGAACGTTACCCATGTTCTGGCCGGAAGGGTGCAGGAACAATTCACTGAACATGGTAAGTCGTGTGCTATAGTGATTACCATTATAGTTCAGTTCTTCGCTTCTTGATCTAGTATAAACAGGCCATATTCAACCTGATATTATTTGTCACCTTACATAAGTTCTTGCTGGTCGTACCATGATCAAACTTTATGGTGAGAGCATAGCCTGACAAACATGTGCTGCCAGAGTGTGTTCACTCTCTGTGCTACCACTTCACTATCTTCTGACTAAGTGTTTAACCTTCGTACTTGCCGTCTCGTTCACCTTAAATATCTCAGAGAACATCCATTCCATTCAAATGGACTGTAAACCACAAATTGTCGTAAATTTCAAATACATATGATATAAGTAGGACGTATTGATTTATTTATTTAGAGGAATGCTCAATAAACGAGCTGGCCACCCAACCCCCCAAACAACTCGCTAAACAACTCCACGTCAGCAACAGCTACAAACTCGAGAAGAGCATTCGAGCAGGTCTGCATGCCTCCGCTTCGCTGGCCCACCCCATCAGTCCTGGGCGGGTGTTTGCTCTTACACAAGAGGAGGACGAAGATTGTGAAGATGAGAAGCCGTCACGGTGGGGGGACCTGTTATCAGAGAGCACCGACCACCCCGAAGATGAAGTGCTCGCCCGCCTTCGTCAACGTCAGAGTGAACTTCGTCTGGTCAGTGAGGCCAACTTGGTGACTCTTCGACGTCTCGAGCACACAACGCGGCTGGATCTTCAACGACAGGAACTCACCCGGAGACTTGCGGTCGCCGATGCTGATGTTAGTGTTAAATTACTTCATTGATTGCTTTTTGGATTAAGGCGTTGTTGTTTCAAAACTATGAAAATTAGTTCTATAGGATGATTTTACGCTTTCAAAATTATAGATTTAATGTTCGGTTGCTGTGACCCGTGACTAATAATGTTTGTAATCTTTATTTTATTAAAAGTTACAAACCGTGAGGTCAGTTTTAGAGGTGATAGGTTTTGTTTGCTTTAATTATTGTTTAGTTTTTATACTCTATACCTGGGGCGTTAGGGCGTTTTATGTATTGTTGACTGGGAACATTAGCTAACAACAATAGCGCGAACAAGTAACGATTGATGAAATTTAACTTTGGGTAGTTCATGAAGACAGCCGACACTTACCCTCTCAATAACTGAAAATTAATAATTGCAACCTAATGTAGCTAGCGGATAAACAGTTTTTAAAAAAGAATTGTAACTAATTAATTTTTCATATTTCACTTTATTTTCACTTTATGGAATATTCCGTCTTCATCGGATTTTCTAACTCTTGTTTGTGAATAGAATAAAGTTTTCATTATATACTTTATTGAATTATACAGCCGGCGTTTCAAATCTAAACACGAACTATCAGTGAAATATTAATTAGGGAAGGTTATCGAAATGAGAAATAAGGTTTTCCTTAATAATGATATCTGAATAAAATTCTAGAAAGTCGTCTATTCTAACTGTGGTTTATTTTTAGTTTCAATGGTTTGTCAGTTATTATAGATCCATTTTAATTCTGTAAAAAACAAAATACTGTTATTGTGGGTTTTTTATTTCATATCCGCAGAGTTTTCGCAAATTAAACGCATATTTTATGACTTATTATGTTTATAATTACTGTTTACATCTTCTAAACTTAAAGTTGGTCAAGGTCAAGGGTCCTTTAACACAACACATTAATTAGGTGTTACAAAGTTTAATATGACGATTCAAAGTAGAATGTACCTTGTTTGTTCACACAGGTGATAGAAGCTTTCAACAAATTGGAAAGTTATCGACCAAATCGGAAAATTCCTCTCAAACGGGACCGTGAGACAGCTTGGAAATGTCTCAAAGAACGGAAGAAAATAATTAAGGAATTGGAATCATTTGACGCGAAACTATAGACACTATTAAACCTACCTTTATATTCTTACTGACTGATCATTTTCTGTTGTACAACAGAATACAGAACTGACTATTCTGACGTAATATTTATTATGAAGTCGATAGAGCTCATATTCATGCACGGCGTGCATTGTGTTCTGCTTTATAGAAGCTGTGCTTAAGTCTGTAAAGTATGTCTATTAAAAATTAAAATTTCAGCATTTTATTACATTCTTTTTAACATTAAAACATTTGCATTTGAACCATAATTAATCAATAATTGTTTAAGTACTTAATTAAATTATGAAGTAAGAATGAATCTATTTCAGTATATACTTTTATATAACTAACTTTTTGTTTTTAGTTTATTTTTTGAAAGCGTGAATTATTTATGTATGTATTTAGTGAAGCATTTATGATAATAAACATGTTTTTTACACGATTATTTTCATTGTAAACAAATCGAGATGTATAATTTAGTTATGCATCCTACCATATTATACTAATAGTAAAGAACAAGGATTTAATTCTAGTATGGATTTAACTTTTGGATCCCTATTTTGGTCATGAATTGTCCATGATTTTAAGCGTGTTTGTTCGTATTAGAAGCAATCGTTGTTTTTTGTTACTGTCTAAGTAAGACTGTCTGTATTTCACTTCTTTTTGGTCATTAAATTGGCCCGAATGAAACCATTCGGTAAATCACTACTAGCTGTGTCCCTTCCAAACTATTAACACTGCATTTGTTTAGCATTTTAATTTTTTAATGAGTCTATTTTTACTTCTTATTTCTACTCAACTGTATAAACTTATAGTAGACTAGAATTTACAAGTTCTAAATGTATTATCTATTAGTTGTTGTTATATTATTATCTGCTTGGCAATTGGTCAATTATGATATACCATTATTCTGTAAAACTTCTTTGATACTAAATTCTCAATGTTATTGTCTTACGAAATATACTTTTTTTATTACAGTTATTTCTTTCTGAATTTGCTGTTGTTTCTTCTGAAAATTGTTTGTGTAATTATAACTATATATTTCCTTGTTAATACAAGTTTATTTCAAAAGTGTGTAAATAATTATTGAACTGAATTTGCCAATCTATTTTTTAATATTTCTCTTAATCAATTATTTTTTTTAATGAATTCTAACTATTTTGAGGTGTCCTCGTCTTTTTACCCTATCTTACTTATTAAGTATCATTCCGACAAAATTTAATATTCTTCTTTTATTAAGTTTTAATTCAGTTGAGTGCTCTTTTTGGGTCATATTAGTATTTAATTAGATTTTTGACCGAATCTGCTATTTTAATTTTTAACTTGTAATCTTTCATGTATATTTAAAAACTTATCTGATTACTGACAGTTCGTTAACTGTAATGCATCCAGATTAGTAATTAGTGTAGTGCTAAAGTCGGCAGTCATTTGCTTTGACAGTGTGGCTCCACCTTCTGAGATAAATAGAGTCAATATTGACTCATCTAAAACGACCTTAGAAGTTCAGAATTATTGACATCGACTTGGCAACCGTTGTCAGTATACTCTGTTATGAATTTGTGAAGGTGGTGTCTGTTTTTATATTTATATTTCTATATATATATATATGTCTATATATTTGTTTGATTAGGGAAATATTGACATATTTATGTACTTTTAAACAAATTTTAATTTATTTTTTCCAATAAGATTATATTTTGAAATAAATTTTTGAAAATTGTGTAGATTCAGTATTGAGAAATTCAGCATTATTTATACATATGAAGGGTTTCTTCCTATTATATATTTATTAATATTCAACATTTGATTTATCCATCAGAAGAATTATAATTAAGGTTCATTTCAACAAGACATGGTTGTGAAATTTATTTGTGTTTAAAATAAATAAAATTACTTACGAAAAATATATAACAAGTTTGTTATTGATTTTATTTCAGATAGTATTATTTGGATATTATTCACACCACATTGTTTCAATTTTCCTTTTGACAATAAACTGTGAGTTTGATTTTCTAATATAAATATTATTTTTTCAGTCTAAAAATGTTTTTTTTCTATATTTTTTACTATAATTATAATGTTTTTTTATAAATATTCTAATTTTGTTTCTTTTTGAACAGCTGAATTATGAGTAGTGTAGCCTGCCCCAACAATGATGGCCTTCCTAAATATGGTTGGAGGGCTGGATTCGATTATCGTCCTCCTGTCACGTGTAAGGCATTCGGTTGGCCCCGTCCTGCTCAGGTGCCAAATCTGTTGAAACCCAGCATGAGGTAAACCATCCCCATCTCAGAAATTGTCTCGATATTAAGCGTGTGATTTTGCCTAAATAATTGTAGCAGTGAAAACAGGATTACAGTTGATATTTTCTAGACAACTTTAAATGAGAACAGATTTTTTTATCTGCCTTGACTATTTCGTGAACTAACCATTTCAACCGAGGGTGGCCAGACTGTCTTGCCAATAGATGACAATTCCGTCATCTAATGGAATTAAAGCTATTTTATCAAGGATTGTTTACAGTGTTTCATTTCATCTTGTTATATAATTTATGTTTTTATTGCATTTACTAGTACATAAATTCTTAAAATTTGTCAGTATTTCGTGAGTATATTCTTGATTATTTATTGTTTATATTACTGAGTATCTACATACATTCTTGTATTTGGTAGTTTATAGGTATTATATTTAAGTGAGTTTTATTCTATGAGATTATTTTATTAGTAATAATATCTTTCTCGTGTTTGTTTCTTCATATAGTATATATTAATCGGCACTTTGATCTAAAATAGTTAGGTATGGCTGCTATCTGGGTTTTACAAAATATAATGATTTATAACTCAGTCACAATAGATTTTCACATTTTATTATAGCCATGATGCAAATAATTAAAGCCCTGAGGAGAGAAATAAGTAGGTAAGTTAATCAACCCAAATATTAAGCATAATCGACATTGAATAATTATTTAAGGGTTGTAAGGTCAACAATTAATATAGACACTCATGTAATTTTTTAACAAATTTAGTGTGTGGGTAGACAATGGTCTTGCAATTAGCAAAATAATTTAGTGCATTGTGAAAACGACTGTAGCTTATTACTAAGCCAAAATCAAAAAAGAATTATTGGAAAAAATATTACTAATATTTTTTTTTGATTGTGAATATGGTAATTAGTTTAAATATAAACTTATTACAAGTCAGTGATTTATATTCACTATATCTACGTCCTGACAAATCTCTATAGCCTAATAAACCTCCAACAATATCTAGTTCAGTCTACCAAAAAATGGTCTTAGATCGACCAACGATTAAAAATCTATACAGATTACTTCAGGCTGACATTTTTTTCAAAACAACTTCAACAAAACCTTACCAAAAATGAACAGAAAAATAATAAGAAAAAAAAAATTAAGAGAAATACCAGAACTAATACACATGAAGAAGCAAACTTGGGTAGCATATTATTATAATAAACTATACTACAAAATAATAACTATAATATCAAAAGCTATAAAATTCAAGAGTATTATGTAGGTGAATATCCAGTAAATGTTCGAAAATAAATTAATGAAATTAAAATACAGAATTACTACAAATAATTCCAACAATAATACAATATTTGTACAATCTAACGAATAGATGTGAACTAAAAAGTGCACAATCCTTTTAAAATAGTTTTCATGTAATCTGTTGAAATTTACATTCCAATGCGACAGAACATAATGGTCGAACATTTTATCTTATTCAGCACCGGGTCAGTTGATTTAGAAATCGTCTAAATCTAATGTAATTGTCATGGCAAGGCAGTCTTGCCACCCGGGTTCAAATATTTAAAATTATATTCTCTTTTGAATAGGTATATATTCCGGTTCTACATGAAAAGGCGATTTACAGAGAAGAAACGACCCTTCATTGACTGCTTCGAACGGAACACTTGGAAACCAATTTATGGTGTTCCATTGGGAGGAATAGGAGGTGGAACTATTGGCCGTGGATTCAAAGGAGAATTTTGTCGCTACAACATGCTTCCGGGAATGTACCAATCCAAAATCGTTCATAACAATCAAGTGAGTTCTTAACCTTTTTTTCGAATAAATATACTTTATAGAGCAATATTTTCAGTTGTTTCCCAAGAACTAGATTATAATAAGTTTTAGGAATATTATAATATAAGACTTTCTTATAGAGGGAGTGTATAAGTATATAAAGTTTCAGATAAATCCTTTGATTTATGATCGTCAGTGTGTTTATTTTCGCTATATTTATGCATATCGATTACCTATTGAAATGATTCATTTCTCTATACTTGATATTTGAATCCTTGGTGTGTTTGCCCCCCACACGTGCATGACCGATATCTCTCTCTCTCGTGTTTCGACAGTTCGTTGTAACAGTTCGCAGACACGGCAAGGTCGTGTACAATCAGGTGCTGTCTCCCTTAGCACCCACTAAGAAACAAACGCGGGGTATGACTTCCTGGAATTGGGAGTTTCCTGCCAAGAACGCCTCCTATGTGGGATTATATCCTCGGTCGTGGACCATCTATGATCTCCCCGGACAGAATATTCGGCTCATTTGCCGTCAGGTAAGGAAAATATTATACAATTGTGTTAAAGGTTATTAAAAACATCGGTTTTAATAATAAGTGATTGTCTAATATATTACAGCTTGTTTAAACTAATTCACAAAAGTATTTCCCGGCCTGTTTGTTATTTATAGTGAATATTTTCCTATTTCAGATATCGCCAATCATCCCCAAAGACTACAAGGACTCCTGTCTGCCCTTGGGCCTCTTCATCTGGCGTGTGATCAACAAAGGCGATGAACCGGTGGAGGTGACCATCACCCTCACCTTCAAAAACGGTCAAGGAGTCTCTTCTGATCGGGCACAGGGGGTGTGGGGTCAGCCATTTACTTCAGAGAACTTGAAGGGGTGTATGATGCACCAGTCCTTCAAGGACATGCCCTGCACTTATGGCTTGGCGGCTAGAGTTTCCGATGATGTGAGTACTTATATAACTTTGTTTTGGCTTTATTTGTTTTTTTATGATGGTTTGGAAATATTTGTCCACTTCAGATTAAGGTGAATGTTCTTCCCGGTTTTAATATTTCCAAAAAGAAGATATCTCACCTTCCCAGTGCCGACGATGTCTGGGAACAGTTGTCTACGGATGGAATTATCAAGGATTCTTCGTGTGGGTTAATGTATTCATTTCTTGAAACAAAACCATAATTATATTTGTTTATATAGTCGCCTAAATTTCTATTTCTTTTATCGATTTAATATCGATCTCATCATTTCTGAGAAATCAGTGCAATTTTTATTGCTTATTGCTTTTCTCTTTTTTCGGTCATCTTTACTTTCTTTCCTCTCTTCCAGCCAACACCGAAAAGACTTCTTTAGATCAGGCGCTGGTATGTGCTCTCAGTGTTCAGTGCAAAGTTGAAGCCGGTCAAGAATCCGAACTCGAGTTTGCTCTTACTTGGCACATGCCCAAGATTCACTTCAGGGCTGCCGAAATCTGGCACACAAGGTCAGAATGCAATTATGTGTACTATTAAAACACAATAGTTCAGTAAATATTGGATGCGCTGGAAAATTGAATACATAAAATCAATTATTATGTTTATAAAGCAAAGCCATTCTACTCTAGAAGCTGTATTTTCTTTTTACAATATATAGAATTAAAGTGCACTTCTCCTTTCATTTAAAGATGGTACGAACTATATACAGGGTGGTCTAAAAGAAACGCACAATTTACATGCATTCACTACTACTGTATGCTAAAAAATCTGACATCTATCCATTGTTATGCATCAGTTTCTAATTTGAATTTCAAATTTTTATTTTTGTCTGCTGTTTGCCATCTCTGTTTTGACAGTTTGTTCAGTTTGCAGTCATGGCTGGTGTACGATTAAATTTACAAGAAAGAAATACTGCATCATGGAAGTAATGCAAGTTCAACTGCAAATCACATTTCCACTTTTTGTAATCGTCCACAGCTAAGTCATTCTTCCATTATCCGATTAGTCGACAAGTTTGAAGCAACTGTGTCTGTAACAGACATCAAGCGATCCGGTCGTCCAAGTCTACAGATCAAAAGGAACCTGACTTTCAAGGTGCTATCGCCAATGTAGTTGGTCCATGTACTCAAACCTCCTCCTGACGAATTGTTTCTCAACTGAAGGGTACTCAAGGAGATGCCCGATACGATAACCTATCTTAATATCATTGTATTTTCTAAACAGATTTTAATCTAATAAATTGTTGTATTTTCCCAAACATCTTTTCTACTAATAAATTGATAAATTTCGACCACCCTGTATGATTTTTAAAGTGATACAGACAGCTAAAGACTACTTAAAAGGATGTTACAAGACTTGGCAGGCTTACTTGGCAGACTTGCTTACATTCTTTTGTGTTTGTTTCGCCCCTGTGTTTATTCTACACCCTTATAAACAAAAAAATATTTGCAAGAGACGATTTGATGTTCATTCTGGTTATTGTTTTATTTATTTGAGAAATTAACTGATTTGATTTAAATAATTTATAACTAACTATATATAATTCAATTAGTCAAAAATAAAATTTATCTAACGAATTATTGTTATTAAATTATTTCATGTAACAACTTTCTGAAAATATATTTTATGATAAAATTGATTTTTGGAAATATATCAATTGTATAATCCAGAGTATATCCGATCCCTACACCTAACTTGCTCCCTCATAAAACATTTCCACGATCTACCTTGTATAATACCTATATTTATACCAATGACTAAATCAAATATTAGTATTATTTAAATTCTTTCCGACACTAAATACTCAACCCATGACAATTGACCGGGTATTTTAATGATTTTTGAAATTCACATTCGTTGCTCTTAGTTGATTATTTAAGATGAACAAAAAAATAATTTACATAATATTATCTTGATGTTTCTTTTATGTATTTTTTAAAAAAAAATTTAGCATACTAATTGGATAATCCTACAGATATCATAGATCTAATTTTTTAATATTTTGTGTTCTAAAATCGAAATTTTACAAATGAAACAATTCATAAAAGTTTAGACATGCGATACCTACTAACTCTGTTTTTTATTTAAAATTGAAATATGTATTAATTAATTTGTGGTGATGTGATGAAATTAACGAATAGTTTGGAATAATAATTAGTTTATTTAAATAAAAAAGGGATAAAGTACTCATTGTTGTATAATATTTATTAAATCTGTGTCACATGATAATATTTAATGTTATTCACATGATAATATTTAATGTTATTCACATGATTAATTTATTATGGTTTAATTTTGCCTGCCCTGTAAGTCTAAACTCGTAGGCTCTTAATCATATTGCAATTTATATTACAGCTATAGTAGACCGGAAGTCCACCTTCCTAAGTTCCAGACAGTGTTTCTTCTACTATCAACAAACTGTCTGTTCCTTTCTCTGTTATCCACTTATTATGCATTTTAAATGGGTTTCTAATCATGAAAATCATCCTCTCTACAGACGGTATGCGCGCTGGTTCTCCCAAGATCCAGAGGTAGGTGCTATCCAGCTTCTTAGTCACGCACTCAATAGTTACCAAAGCTGGGAGGAAAAGATCAATGCTTGGCAAGATCCCATTTTTGACGATTCGTAAGTATTTCCTGGACTAATTTCTGCTGTGATTTCCACGTTTCTAGATATGTCGTATGTTATTTCAGTTCCCTGCCCGACTGGTACAAATCCGCTATCTTCAACGAACTCTATTTTGTTGCTGACGGTGGGACGATCTGGGTGGACCCGATAGAACCTAAGGACCTACCAATGCACAACAACGACATCAAGACAGAAATTGGATTCTTTGGATATCTAGAAGGTTAGCTGAATGAATTCATATTATAAAGCGTCAACTTAGTTAGCCTTAAATTATAAAGTGACAGCAATTACAGATATTGATGCTTGGAAAAGGGTCAAGCTAGGTTCAGTCATTAGGTCCCCTTCTTCGTTTTACTTAACGTAATTAGTGATGATTGATTTTCTATACTTTACCTAGGTCATGAATACCGTATGTACAACACATATGACGTCCACTACTATGCCTCCTGGGCTTTGATTCTTCTTTGGCCTAAGATTCAACTCGCGATTCAGTACGATATTGGTGAGCAAAGTTGAGATTTATTCTTCTACCATTCGCCTAACGTCTTTACTAATTTCATTTTTCTAATTAGTTAGTAGTTTTATATTGTCAGATTAATGACAGCCACTGCCTTTAATATATGAGTGATTACCGAAGTATTATATAATCTATAAAAGTGTAACATGCTATAATAATTAATATTATTATTATCTATCTTATTTAAAATTTGCTTTGAAGACTTTGAAACAATTTAATCTGCTTAAAATGTTTTTTTGTGAAAAAGAATAATCTCCGCATTAATATAAAAGAAGATTAATTATATGAAAAGATTTTTTTAATCGTGTAAATTTATACAGAAAGTTTACCATACATGTTTATTATGTTCCTCTCTGGCGCACTTTGCTATTTTAGATTAAGGCTAGATAAAAATAGTTTCACTTGGTTAGGTCGTCATCCCCACTGTTCAAAGTGTACGCTAACAGCCTCTTTCAAAGTCAGACATGCTTATAATATAATGTTGAATTTATGGAGTAATAAATGTTAACTCGCCGTAACATAGACTAAAGTGAATTATAAGCTGTCCTGGCGAATTTCAATTTTCACAATCTAGACATGATGAAATCTTAAATAGATTTTTTTGGTATAGATGTAATTCTAAAAGAACCATTATCAATATATTATGAAGTATTTATTTCTGGTCAGCCCACGCAACAGTGGAAGAAGACGGCGCTAGTGTCTACTACATTCACAACGGCTTGTTCGAGATAAGAAGTTCGGCCAATTCCGTTCCGCATGATCTTGGTGATCCGGAGGACGAGCCCTGGAATCGAGTCAACAGTTACATCATGTACAACACGAACGAATGGAAGGATCTCAACCCTAAGTTTGTCCTTCAGGTCTACCGAGACTACTTTATCACCAAAGATGAGGCTTATCTCAAACACATGACTCCCATTGTCCTGGTAAGAACTTGTAACTCTTGATTACTCACAACAATTGAACTGTAATTTATTCAAAGTTGTCGTCTGTGTGTAGATTGTGTAAAATGATTAAGAATGTGTTGATTCCTTCGCCAAGATTTTTTTAGTAGACAGGTTTATAGACAGCTAAGGCTACCTGCAGTCTTGATGACCGCTAAATCTATTTGTAAGGTGTGTCTTTTATTTCTTAGGACGTGCTCAGAAGGAGCATTGAATGGGACACAGACGGAGATGGAATCATAGACAATAGCGGCTGTGCAGATCAAACATACGATGTTTGGAATGTCTCTGGTGCCAGGTATGACTATATTGGAAGGGTGGGGCTCCTTTTTTATAATAGGATGGTACTTACTTCTTTCTTTAAACTCGTTCTATTTACTCAATGTTTGCCGTAGTGGTATCTCTGTAACAGTAGAGTCCAGGAGCCATATTTTCAAAGTTACTATTCACTTTTACTTACACTTAAGTGGATTCCGTATTTTTAACTCATTTTCACTTTTACTTAAGTGATATTTTCAAAACCATTTTTCTCTTGAACTTCTCACTTAAAGTTAAGTGAACTATTTACCTCACTTAATCATTCTTAATTCCTTAGATAATCAATAAAAAATTATAATTTTTAAAAGTACGATATCTGCATTCTGTATTCTATCAATTGCATTAAAAATTATGTAATTTTATTTTAGTTAGATATATAATAATAATTGTTCACGAAAATCCTGCTAAAATGATAAAAAATAAGTTAGTCTAAGTGAAAATTTTTACTTAGATTTTCTTAGATTTCTCTTAGATTTTACTTAATATTTAATTTTAGGTGAAAATAATCATGTTATACTATATACAAAACGGATACAATTGAATGCCGATACAAGAGTATATTATGAATATTCAATTATACATGTTTTCACAAAAATGTTCTAGCAATGGCGTCTCTACGCTCCATGTCTCTCTCATCCAGGACATAGTCATCATATACAATTCCTGGGGTCCATCGACGTCTTGGGGAAATGCGGTGTGTGATCGATAGTTATGGGATCTTCCAACCAAAAATTCTGTTAAACAGGCACAGGCTGCAATAGTCCATGAAGGCTTTCTTGGCATAACTCGCAAACTTTTCAAACATCTACATGGTCCTTTTAATAATATAACGCTCTACTGTCGAGCGCGATGAACGGAGGGCTTTATTAAAGCGAGGTTGGTGAGGCAGGAGATTTAGTGATACAGCTTCCTGTTGATATAGGCCTCTTCGAAGAACGATTCTCCAATTTGAAATGAGATCCGTCGATATCCGATCATTTAAGGCATATAATTGTAAATGATTGTAATAATAATTATTGTTAGTCTAGTGTAGACCATCGAATCAATTCTTCGGAGTGCTTTAAAATAGCATCGGTTACTCAAGTGATAACATCACTCACAGTTGATTGAATTTGATCTTCATGGCAGCCCCTAGAATGCGGAATAACGATGGGCAAGATCGAGTTTTGTATTTCTTGTAAATATTTCCATTGTCAGTCTATGGAGTTTTACTAAATCTTTCCGTGACAGCCTGTTTACTGTTACAGGTGCATGCTTTACAGGATAAACTCTGTCATTTAAACGACCGTCCAACACGCTGAATTTTAATTGTATTAATAAATATTTGTTATAGTTTTGAGGGACTATTTATGGGCATTGTTTATATTTTCGATTATTTCAGAGACCTCAGCAGGATGCCGGTATAATATTGTATTATGTGAACTTATAAACTCATTTTGTATATTAAATTTTAATGTTCTTTTTGTTTACCCATTTCCATATTACCTAAATATTATATAAATATTCGTTTTACTTAAAATATTTTTCATATAAAAAAACCCTGTTTTTGGTATAAAATAATTTGAATTTGAATGATAACATATTAAATAATTGTATGTATTTGACTAAACTATTGAATTAGACAAGAACATAGATAATTGATTAGAAGTTTACATGTAAGCTTACTCTGTCTTTCCATTTAAATGAAATTCAAAAATACCAAAGTTACTTTAGTATAGGTGAAGTAGAGTTTTGAAAATGTCACTTTTGGAAAATAACATAGAAAATCTAACTTCACTTCTACTTACACTTAAGTTAAGTGAGTTTTAGAAAATATGGCTCCAGTAAAGTATGTCATTAGTCTTTATTAATATTTGTTCAATATATTTTATAAAATACACCCTCTGGGTACAGTTTTGGCGAAAATTCAAGGTGTTGGAAGTCGGTTTTCAAGGAAATTATCTCATTGATTAAAAGATTTTCAGCAAATTTTCTTCCATACACAAACAGTCAGTTTTTGAACACGTTTCATTGTAAATATGCAACCGTAAATTTCGACAAACACTGTAATACTTTGATCTTTTGTAAAGATTATAGATAATTTTTGAACAATTGACCATTATTTATTGTGTAATGCATTAATTTTAATAAATTGAGTGCAAGATATACATCAAAGAGTGTTCGTTCTTTGGTCCATACGGCTTTGTAAATTTGTATTCCTAAAATATTTAGACTTTCTAATTGATTTGGTTTATTTAAAAGGTTTGTTGTATAAAAACCGACTTCTACATACAAACGTAGAACTCTTGGAGTTCATGAGTATACCAGTTGTTTTGATATTAAATTGTTATCGACAATTATCGCTATAATAATTGTTTTTTACTAACAGCGCGTATACCGGTGGGCTCTGGATATCAGCATTGTACGCCGCCTGTCAACTTGCAGAAATTCTTGGCCTCGAATATTCTGATCTAAAAGATCTCTTGAAAAAAGCCAATGCTTCCTATCATAAAAAGCTCTGGAATGGTAAGAATGTGTTATTCAGTATAATAAGAGAATATAAGGCCTTTATTTTGCTGATCAATTTAGTTAGAATGTCTATAAGCTAACGCTATAACTCTCGGTTTGTTTAGATATGCATCCGATTATATATGATAAAAGTTCAGAGAGGGGTAATATAGAGTAATTATAACTACAAACGGTAGTGACAGTTTAACAGGTTTATTGTAAATAATTAAATCGATTAAAATAGCATAATAGTATTACACCTTTACGAACGGAGGTTAAAACTGTACAAACATTTGTGTCGTGAAATCGATACACGTGTAGTAGTAATACATGTAGCAAATTAAAGGGTAAACTTAACTAAAGTACAAGTTGATAACTGTGATGCAAAAACCGAGGTGTGTTTATGGATGTGTTGTCTCCAACTCATTATCGTAAATGTTCATCTATCTGTGTCCCATTTTTAAACTCAGTTATTTACGTGGTGGTAGTTTTATATTATCTGTGCGGTACCGTAGATTGCATGTTTGGACGTGTTTGTAAGTGGGTATGTTTTGTGAATTAGGGATTTCGGTGTTATTGAACATCCTTTGAGACTATTCTTGATTTCAACACTCAGGAATGGTATGTGAAGATAGAACGATTTTTTTGTTTTGTTATATTGGAGTCAAGTTTTTGATGGTATCGATCAAGCTGCCGAACAGGTGCTCAAGTATTCTGGTTATAGAGGACAGAGAAAGGATCTTTATACATAGTATAGTTCTTCAAATTGTTCTCTAATTTCTCGTAAAACATTTTAAAATATATCCAATATATTGAAACTCCTACAAAGACTATCTTTTTATAAAGGTTTCAAGTACAACCTGAAGAGATATGGAAAATGGGACCAATTAGTACTGATGAGATAAGCTTGTTCGCTTTATATTGTGATATTTGATTGTCGGGCAGTGCATTCTAAATACAAGACAACATAATATTATTTGGCTGGTATGTAGTGTGTACTCCTTTTGACTATAGACAGGACTAGCTGTTAGAAAACAATTGTGTAGACGAGTTTTGATTTCGAATTTTGATCTGATAGAGTCCATGTAATTTCTGCTAATAGTCATTTGAGAATATAATTTTAACTGTTTTAGATTGATGATTGCGTTCAGTATGTTTTACTTTAATTCTAAATTATATTTTATTAAATAATAACAAAAAAGTAAAGAAAACCAATTAGAATACATCATTTTGCTATTTATTCTTAAAAACATGTCACTTATTTTGTTCCTGGTAGGTTCTTATTATCGCTACGATAGTTCCCACTTCACAACTGTTATGGCAGACCAAATAAATGGGCATTGGTATTTGAAAGCATCGGGAGTTTCAGACGATGCTGTAAGTTCTTTTTTTGTTGCGATTTTGTAAACATAGAATAAAGCTTTATTATTTAATTTTGGAATTGTACATTTCCTATTTCTAGGTTTTTCCCCGTGAAAATGTACAAAAAGCACTCAAGACAATATTCGAGAACAACGTCAAACGTGTTGGTAAAGGTTCCCGGCTGGGACAAGTTGGTGCTATCAACGGGTTTAATTCGGAAGCTCAAAAGAAGGATATTTCAAGTGTTCAATCGGAGGAGTTTTGGGTCGGTGTCAGTTATTCCCTTGCATCGACGCTTGTTCTGGAGGTATTACATGAATCTCACTGGTTATTATTCTAGTTCACCATCATCTTTATTTTGCTCTTCTTGCCCTATCTTGCAGGGCATGGTGGATGAGGCTATGGAGGTAGCCAAGGGCACCTACACTACAGTCTATGAACAGTATGGTCTGCAATTTCAAACACCTGAAGCTTACCTTGAAGACGGTCGGTTCCGCTCGACCGGTTACATGCGTCCTCTCAGCATCTGGTCCATCCAGCATGCCCTGGAGAGAGGAAATCAGACGATTCTCCCAGTTTTAGAGGCAAGCGAACAAGTTATTAAGCACCCACAGACGAATGGGCAGTTGGCGACTTCTGGAATGGTGGAGAATGGGGAGTTGTCCTCTCTTAATACGAATGGAAAGTTACCTTCTCATGATGGAAATGGGGACATACATATAGACACTCCTCAAACCAATGGTGGTCTAGGTGGAGAAGAGATAAAGACGAACTCGGTCGTCCTTAGTGCTTAAGGTTTTCCGCAATCTCTTGTTATATATCAACTTATTATCAACGAAAATTTTGTTTTAATATTTGGAAATGCTCACGTATTCACAACGTTGTAAACTTGAATGCCGTATTCTTTCAGCTTGATTTTGCATTCTCGAGTCTTTTCAATATATAGATGATTAAACATACCACATGAAATAGACGTTGGAATATATTTAAATGTACACATTGTTTCATATATATTTTATCGATTACCATCACTATATCCTTTCACAAACTTTACTCATTTAATATCTATATATATAATATATATTTATTTATATTGATCATTTTTAAGTATTTTTGACGAAAATGTTTCCAAAACTAACATTATTTTTAGTTCTAACTATTTTAAATTTTGCTTTTAAAACTTATTATTACAGTATGACGAAATACATTTCAAAAAAGGAAATAGTTGTTATTATGTATTAGCATATTGTTACTTTTCAGTACTACATAATTATTGAGTATTTCTCAACATTAATGTTGCCAGAATCTTGCAAGCATGTGAAATTCATTTCTTTCTATTTTTATTAATTCCTTCATGTTGCTTTGCATGCTATATGTTTTAATATAAGCTAATATAAGCTATATTCTATGAAAATTACATTTCTTTTGGGAGAATGGTTAAACAACTATAAAATTCAAAATATAAAGTCAGCCCATTTGTAAATATTCTACAGTTTTCAGTAACCTAATAAAATGTATCTTACTCAAATAATAGAAAACTTTTTCGAAGTATTCAACAACCTAAAATCCAAATCCAATTAAAGATTACGCAGTGATAGCTAGTCAGAACAAAAAGTTGCCAAAATTCACGAACCTTGTGTTTTGAATCCCTGCTTCATTTTAATATGCTTATTTCAAACTTTATCTTGGTAGTATTTTTCTGTATAACCGATTGATGACGTCATCAATTTTGTTTTACAACAACTCAGTTTAAACATAGAAAATTTTGAAACACTATTACCAAAGATTAAAATTTTCAACTGTTATCAATTTAATACGTTTATTATCTGTTGGAGACAACTGATCTATCTTATTTCCGTTTTCTGTATAAGCAATTGATGAAGTGAGCAAAATTCAATAATTATTTCAGCAGTATTACTAATCTGAACATCGGCTAATATAAATTGTGAACAGAATCTGTAGAACGGACCCTAGAACGAATACCTACCTATCTCTTCTATATATGTATATTTTGTACTGACGACCGTACAATGATTTTAGTGTTGCGTGACTTTTGCCCAAACCTTCATTTAATTGGGGATTGCAAATAATCCCGAAGTCACAATTTTTCACAATCAGAGACAATTATTGTTGACATGTATATGGAGGGAGTATACTGAGTATATTGAACAGGATAGTTAATTGCGTCATCGTCTAGCTATATAGCCATCACATATCCATTATGGTGCATATATGTAAAAGGTGTACATATGATCCGTAAAAATGTCGTATTTAACTATTCAAATATCTGTAAGCGTTCAAATGTCTTTCTTTTATGTTTACATCACTACGCAAATTTAGTTATTTAAACACAAAAAACAATAATATTGCCGTTCCATTGAGGAACTCGCACATTGAAGTAAAAAAATAATGGGAGGCATTGAAACAAAAAGTGCCTCCCACTCCTAAAAGAATAAATGTGATAATTGACTAACTTTTAGAAGGACAAAGAGTTTAAAAACGTTGCTCGATTTTTGTATCTTGGACCCGGACAATCTATATATAAATATATAAACAAATATATTTAGATATATCGATTTCTAAAGCATAACAAACATATTTGTTCAAATTATGTAAGAAAATGTCTTAAAATTTCTGCACAGCTATTCAAATCAAAGTTTACTATGGAAGCAGACAGTAAGAAAATAAAAATTTTAATTGAATCCTTGCGCAGAAACGATATGAAATCAGAAAAGTGTTGATATTATTTCATATCGTCATATCACTTAAGATTAATAGAAGAATTCAATAATGGTACCAGACAGTCCTTCAAACGTGAAATAGGAATAGTGATTGACGACAAAGGGATGTTTGTACGTAAATGTTGTTACGATTGAACAACTGACTGATGAACATCCATTTCTAACAAAAGAGAAATTAGTGATCAATTGAATTTGTGTTTTGGAATGCTGTTTCGCATTCTGAATTATGATTTAGTAAAAATGTGGTTTCACGCAAAATAAGTGCTATATGTTTTGACTCCGCACATTTGTGAACAACGAGTCACTTGTGATCATTTAATATTTCTTGCAGGCATTTGACTCTCGTCTCACTAAAAAAGAACTGATTGCAACTGACGAGAAATGGTTCTACTTACGAAAACTACGTCCAAGAAATTCTATTGGATCAACGATTGGCCCATTGACATGGCGATATTCCTCTACCTCAAACAGCACGAAGGGATCAATTATAGAACGGAAATACATGGTGATTGTTGTCGTTAGTCTGACAGGAACTCATTATAAATATGAAATTCTCCGTCTAGGTGAATCAATCAACGATTCCTGTAACGATTATATTCGATTCCTGGAAATCAAATTCCTCCAATTCTTCTTTTTGAAAATGCTTATCTAATTCAGGACAATGCTCGTCCCCACGTGGCTCAATATGACAAATGTATTTCTGGATGGCAAATAAACGTCACGCTTCACAAAAAGCCAGCCTATGCTCCTAACTTTTAATCTGTGCTACAGATATATTTTTGGTTAGGTATATTTTACGCAAAAGCCAAAACGATGTAAAAAACATATCCTAGCGCAATAGCCAAAACTTTTTCA
>JAUZNC010007717.1:17515-33485 GCA_034780395.1 Vannuccia rotundouncinata | reverse complement strand
TTAATACAAAATTTCGAATCACCCTATTATTGCTATTCACTTGATGAACATGCTTTTTTATTTGACTTCAAAATAACTAAATTTTTGTTTTTTTATATGTTTTCAAAATAATTGATATTGACATAATTAATATGATAAATTTTACGTGGAGACTCATAAACAGTTCAACTATTTTTCTAACAATTATAAAGATCCATTTAATTATTTTATTTATTCTAAATATTAACTTGTGGTTATTAACGTTTATTTTTTTCAGAATTATTAGTCGATGTCTAAATTGATGATAATCGAGTTTGTCATTAAATTGTTCAAAAAGAAGATTTCATATATTTAATCAATTATAATATAATAATTGTTTCACCTCAAATCAGAATAAAACTGCATATCTGGTAATACTATTTTTAGCATGATTTTATTTTCAGTGTTCCATATTCAAACATCAATGGAAAAAAATTAACCTAACTCAAATATATTGTTAGCTTGCACAATGCAAACGAAAAAAATTATTATATATAAACAAACAAGTTCTAGTTAAGTGGTAAAATGGAACGTTTCGCAAATAAGTTTTCAGATAACATTTGTATATATTCATATCACAGTCTCAGTGTTTTAATCGATAATTTCATTTAAATAATTGGTTTTATTTTCAAAATAGAAAAAAAAGATTATTACATAGAATAAATTCACATGGCAGGCAATTTTGTATATGGATAATAAACATCATTGCATTTATTAATCTTTATAGAATTTTTTTAGACTTACTGACATGATACAACTCTGTATATTATGCTCATACCTATTCTTCTGTCATGATTCTGTGTTTTCAAGAGTACAACACATGCTTGGCTCTTGCAATGAATTATATAAAAATAAAATCATGTGCATCTAAAACCATTGTAATTTTATTTTTTATATATAAATATATTTTAAAAATCCATATTAATCATCCTAATCTTTGTGAAAGGATTATTTGAACTCAGTACGATTAACTAATAATTAATCAATGAAAATAGATCAGAGCGCGATCGTACGAATTAAAAACCAAACTTTTGAACGAGATAGAAATATAATATTTATATAGGTAGATCATCCACCTGATTTATTAACTTGGCTATTGTCGCTATACTGACGTTTAGGCAACACTGGTTTACATTACTGGTTTTTTTTACATTTTAAAAATTAATTATATTTTAATTATGTCAAGTATACACAGTAAATTTCAATTTCAAAGAAAACCAAAATAATAAATAATTTATCCAAAGGCTCTGTTGAAACAGAATATATGAAAAAATTATAAATTATTTATTTTTATGTTTAGGTAGATGACTAATTGAATTTAGGATTTCCATGTCTCGATAGTATCATTATTTACTTATTGTAATTTTATTAAAAATTATTATCATTATGATATCAATCTATAATATGGCGAAGTGTGTCAAAGATACACATAATAAAATTAAAGGTAACTTAAACCAAAATTAGAATAAAAACACTCTTGATCCATTTAAAATAGAATTTTATTTATTGTACAGAAGTATTTTGTTTAATTGTAATTTATCTTTATCTTTATTTTAATATATATAATTTTATAATACATATGTACAGATTATGTAAAAATGAAATTACCTTAATTCCGATTTTAATGACAGTACGTTTTTTAATTTACTAAATCAATTTAATGATCCACTAGAGAAGTTAATAAAGAAGACGATACACGCTTCAAACAAACTATCAGCAAAGATTTATAGAAGCGAGTATGAAAGCAAGTATTTACAGTACCAAAAGCCAACAAGAGTATTTGGACAACGAACATACATAATATATATCAAAAATTATTAATACTACCAGGCAAAAACAATGAAAAAAATTTATGATACACTTTATGGAATTCATAGATGGTTATATTTTTGTACAGCTCGAGATAATGAAAGTGTCACGAATTTATTGTATCGTGTTGGAGCAACTGTATCACCATCAGCAGAATGCGACTCCTGATCAAAAACCGAATAAAATGTATTCATTCGACTGATTACAAGAAATGCAGAATTTCATGTTATAGGGTATGTTCATTGGTTTACATCGTTTACATCAAACATTATAGTTTGATATAATTTAGCGATTTTATACTTTGGGATAAAAAAAACCGATTGTATAATTAGTGAAAAATAACTTTAAAGTGTGGTACAAAGTACTACAAACGGTAAAATAAGTTCAATTCAGTTACTAACTTTAAGATTCCTTTATAATTCCTGTAGACTCCACCGTAATTAAAAATATGTTATATCTTTGCATTAATATATTTTAATATCTTTGCATTAATATATTTTAATATCTTTGCATTAATATATTTTAATATCTTTGCATTAATATACTGTTATTAGAACCATCAGTGAAATGCAATGAAATTGAAATAGTGTTTCACGAGCTACTTTGTTACGTTAGTTTCTATTGTTCTAATCATTGGTTTAATTACATACTTAATAATAAAAATATCGTAGATATTATTATAAATATATATATATATATTTATTTAATTAGTATATAATATTTATGAAATTTTTTACTTTATACATGAGTGAATCAACAAATAAGTTGACATTACATACTATTTTTATCTGTTTTGAGAAACTTGAAAAACCGAAAAATTCTAATGTACTTAATGATCTACACAAGGCTTAGTTTTAATGAAAACAGGTTTCCTCTTGAATGTCACCAATAAATGATTGATTGCCTGATCCATTACGAGTTCTCTGCTTCTTATTGCAATATTTGTCCTTTCAAAGAGAGTATGTGGACGTAATTGATAGTCAGGACTGAGTCAATGGACGTAACACTTGATTGAGTATAAACAATAACTTTAATCTTTCAACGCAATTGATCTATAAAAATGTTTTTGGAATTGTTGTGATTCCAAATATTAATTTGAATACATATATTTTAAATTAAATGATTCAACTTTTAAGAATAAGAGTTTTAAGAGTTAAGAGTTTTAAGAGTTAAGTCTGTATTTTCTGAAAAGATATCGTACATTTCAAAACGTTTTTCATGACTTGTCTAGTCTTCCAAGATGAAAAAATTCAAGTTTTTTTAAGTTTCTTCAATTAAAAATCAAATGCGTTTAAAAGTTTATAATAAAACTACAGTTACAAAAAACAAGAAAGTTTTCTTCAAATTTAATCAATAGCTATAATAGAATACCTTATTGAACCATACATAGGAACGATTCTTGAACGATTCTGTTAATTAACGGTATCATTAAAATAACTGTAACGTTATTATGATCTTAATCAATATAAAATAAAAAATATGATTATATAAATAAGTATGTTATATAATACCTATAAATGAAAAACAATTACTGCATTTTGACTTTTTTATACAGTACTACTACTGTATAAACACTACTTTAGACACTATTAGACACTACTTTAATATCATTGATTGAAATGTCGACAGGCTATTGTGTCGTTCAAATTATTTATTTCATAGCGAAAAGTAAATATAACAGGTCTAGCAAATCTTTAGACAATTCCCTCATTATATGCAATGCTGTAAATAGATGATATAAAAATATGTGAGTGATTTAAGTTAAACTTTTTTAATTTGACCAAGAAGTTGAATTAGATTTAAGTTATTTAAGATATAAGTTGAATTAGATTTACAATATTTCAAAAACATTTTAAAAACACGGATTTATTTGATCCGATATATTCAGAATCTGAATTAACAGCATTGATTCCTTAGATTACAACTTTAATGAAATTTTAATATTTTCAAGCCGAGGTAGTCTATATGAAAAATAATTTAACATCTACTTAAAAAATATTGATAATATTAGACTAAATTCTATTGAATCCTAACATTTTATTTCTCTATTGTAAAATTGAATAGCCAATTTTTTCTTTAAAATAATGTAATATATTCTTTCAGCATACAAGACAAATCACACCAGATTAGATCATTCATAAATTTGTATATAAAGACGATTTATATTTAAATATATCTTTCTTGTTTATTAATATTTAAAGACGATAAATAATTTTATTTTTAGATAAATGTCTGATAAAAAATTGTACAATATCATTTGCACAGAAAATTGTTTAAATTTTTTATTTTGTTTTACGAAATAGTTCATTTTAGCATTTATTATAAAATTTAAGATTCTGATTTTTTAATGTTTATTATACAAATTAGTTAGTTTGCTATTACTACGGAGCTATATTTTAAGATCACATTTTTATTAAAAAATTAAATGATTAGTTTCTGAATTTAAAATTTTTATCATTATTTTTGCTTTGAACAATTAAACTATAATTTAAAGTACTGCAACATTCATTTTCAAAAAAAGTTAAATAAAACATCTTGGCCATTTGTGAAACACAAACATCAAAATTTAATTCTCTAAATTATTAATAAGGTCACAAATTAAAATATTGTTTTGGTACATATATTGGAATAAGCTAAACTTCTCTAAACTTTTCATGAATTTATTCTGTGATAAACAAGGTTATAAAACAGAGACCTATGAATCTTCAATTTGGCTTACTCTGAAAGTAAAGACGGGATTACATAATAAAATATTATTACTTCAATTTGTTATTTTGATCTGAAGGTGATATTATTGGATTTTCAAATTGTAATTATATTAGTCCTAAGTACATAATCTTAATTCAAAAATCAAGAATTTTTATTAAAAATTAACAAACTAGTTAATAAATATATCCACTAATTCAAATGTTAGTGTATATATTTATAAATTGTATAAATCTTATGTTGGCTATTGTTCTCTTATCTTGTAATCATATTTCTCTTATAGAAAAAAAACCTTATTTATAGTTTTATAATACGATTAGTTAAATTATATAAATTTTCCTAATAGTTGTAATTAATTTGATTTATATAGTATAACATGCATTCATTTGAAACATTTCAGTTTTATTGGTTTCAAAATTTAATACATAAAATAAAGATTAACGGTTAGTTTCCGTCGCGGGGTCGTTTTTTACCCCATGCACTTTTAAGTAGTCATCATATTTTTTTCTTTTAAAATAATTTAAAACAATTTCATGACTTTTTATCATTTTTGAAGTACTTTCAGATAAACCCTTGATTTTGATAATATCTTTTTTAGTTTCTCATATACGGCCAGAGAATATAGCTAGTTGGGGTCATTTTTGATCCCAACAAAAAACGTTATTACTGAATTAACTTGCAGATATTTCCACAGCTAATTTTCATCACTCCTGAATACTTTGTTTGAATTATCTCGAAGTTACGCTGATATTATCCATATTTGGATAATATCGGTGTTCTAAAAATAGCTTTGAACTGGATGATTCCTTTGATGATGTTCTTCCCAGAGATTTTCTGTTTGTCATAAGTGATGAAGAGTCATCAGATGATCCCTCAGCACATGACAGACAGTGAGGACAACCATGACAGCAATGATTGTCACCAACCTGCCATTCTATTACCTCAACATCCACCAGACGTGGAAGTCATATCAGCAAGAATGGTACACAGTGGACGCAATCTCATGTAGACGAAAAATTACAAGGAGAAAGGGCACCAGGAAAAAACATTTTTATATTGAGATCTGGTATCAAACGAGGAGTTCATCTTTTCTTATGTTTGATGGTTCAATCATTGATGAACTTTTAAAATTCACAAATTTATCTGGAAGACGAATAGTTTCACTTTACAATTCAAGACATCCTGACAAAAGAAGATATGGTTGTCGTGCGACATACCGGAGATGAATGAATTTGTAGGACCACATTTGATTGCTGGAGCCTACAGGGGAAACTTCAGAAAGGTCAAGGATCTATGGTCAGACATTCATGGGCCTCCAATTTTCAAGGTCATGGCAATGTCTGAAGAAAGTTTTTATCAATTGAAAAGAGGCTTTAGAGGGGATTATCATATCCACTTCGCAGAGATCGAGAGGACAAACTAGCACCAGTTTGACACATGTGAAATATAATGCAAGAAAACTATATTGTGAATTCTAGACATTAATTACTTACTTAGACAGTTAATATCTTACAATTGACGAGCAGTTGCTTGAATTCCATGGCAGATTTGGATTTAAGCAATATATCAAATCAAAGCAGGAAAATTTGGGATAAAGATCCTGTGGACATGTGATGCCCAGTTATCATTTTCTCTAAAAGGAATTGTCTACAAATTGGTAAAGAAACAATTACTGGTAGTACGTTCACTGATGGCAGTTTCACGCAGCTGATCACACTTAAATTAATAAAACGATTTATAAACAGTGGTCGAAATGACCTCTGTTCGGCTGGCTGGCTACCCAACTGTTGTATTGAAAAACAAAACTTATTGGTACAATACGCAGTAATCAGCGAGAAATTCCAAAAGCAGCTAAGGATGTAACGAATCGAAGGCGAAAATCAACAGTATTTTACAAATCGGGTAAAAATCCACTTTGTTCATTTTGGAATAAAGAAGCTGACCATGTTCTTTTGCTGGACACGATGCATTGCAAACCTGTCCATTGCTTTTCTGGAAAGGTAGAAGTTTGGAGGATTACAACAGAACAAAAAGTGAGATGGATCACATGATGAATCGATCACATGATACGTTATTTTGTTATCTGAACGACTTTGCCGTAGATGACCTTATGGTTTCATTTTGAACATGATCGGTATTATGACATTAATGCTTTCATCATTTTCAAAAGTGATCTTGATATCAATCGCTACTATTTTTTGGTCAATGCAAGCATACTGTTAATGAGCCTCAACTCAGTAGAGGATCTACTCAAATAGAAATTACCTCAGCGTATCCGTACTGCTTTGGCACAATGCGGCTACCGATATGAGTCCATCCAAGGACCCCTTAATAATCTTGAAAGAGTACAGACAAAGAGAGGTCGCTGTACTGAGTGTCCTCAAAATTATGTCAAGAAAAATTAAATTACTTGGGACATTTGTGGAAAGTTTTGTTGCCTTGCTCATCGCAAAACTTTATGCAAAATCTGTCGTGATGCTGCAGGAATTTAGCTGGCCAGCATCAGGTCGAGAAGGGCCAACTAATAAACAAAACTCTTTTATTATTTTGTATTATGTGTTTTGTGTACTTTTAATTTGAAACAATTCGAAAACGACCCCAGGACTGAAACTAACTATATTTTTTAACTACTAAAACTAACCGTTAAATACAAAATTTGAAGATAGATTTTAACGCGCGCTCTTTTTTAGTACTAGTCCTTTATATATCTGTAGTCCTTTTATAATAAAACATACACCTCTGACTTACAAATTTTCTCATGATAAGCCCTAATAAAAATAATAATATTATGCTGGCTAGAGGCTGGTAAACAGGGTCTTGAAACATATATGCACATTACATAAATTCAAGAAACCAACTACTTACACTTTCAATATTTAATATATTTTAAGTTGTTATTGTTGACCCAGTAACTGTGGCTTCCACATTCAAGCTTATTTAAACGGAGAGTCGCAGTTCCATGACTGATAAGCGTATGAAGGCTTTTTGTACATTTTGTAAATACAGATATTAAATTAGACATTAATTTCATTCTAAATAATTATACTAATAAACGTCAAAGTAAAATGAAAGTTCTCGACCGTAGTAATTGATGTTGATATGTCATAACATATCCCTCATACACATGTTACCCGTCAGCCACTATTTAGACTAGTTACTGTTTAATTATGCATTTACACATGTTATGTATGATTTACTAATTGTATTTTTTAAAGACTTATCACTTTAATAAATTAGCAATTATTTACTTTTGTTACAAATACATATTAAACCTACCTATCAAATTATATACACATGTATAAATATGAACATTTTTTCATTCTTTGTTATGTAATCACCATTTTCACTGTGTTAATAATTTTTTTTTGCTTCTATAGAAATATGTAGAATATGTTATATAAAATTCTAAATAGTAATCAGTAATTGCAGTAGTTTACGGAATGAAAATAAAAGATTTAACTAAATAGATAATTAAAATAATAAATTACAAATATAAAATGTTTTCCATTAGTAATTAATTTCTTTGTAAGAAAATTTTAGTTGTAATTTAATTAACTTTATAACTTATAAAATGAAACATTATATCAATTTCAATACTGATATTAGAAATCCTATTTTCTCGTGTGTAATCAATCAAAATCTAAGTTATTAACCCTTTATTCGACAAAGTGAATTTTCCTTGTGAACATTCACATCTAAATATAGGACGGACATTTGTCTGTTTTCATCCGACTTACACTGTGATTTAAATTAATTTGCAAAAAAATTAATTAAAAAATGACATTAAATTCGGATCTATATTTGCAGACAAATGTATAATAAAAAATACAGAAGGAAAAATTAAGATATAATATCATTTGTTATTAATAGTATATTCTTAAATTTTTATTCAGTTACATATAAACAGTATAAGGAAATATGTTCATAAGGTAAATTAGAAAACATGTTAGTTAAAATATTACTCAACTATATTAATCATTAATAATTTGATTCAATATTTATTCGAATACAATAAAACTGTTTAGATGACCGTATTACAAACATGCAACTCATTTGACGAACACACTTTCATGTAGAATCAATATTCATAGTAGCAAAATATTTCGTAATATCATGAAATGATAAGTATACGTACAGTATGTGGAGATAGTTAGGCAGGCGAATATGGAGCACTTATATAATAAGAAAAATAATTATTGTATACTCTCAAGAGTAGTAAATACTACATAGAAGCTTCAATTGAATGACATGCGAGATTTCAATGAATATTTATAGAATGCATCAAAGAATGTTCCCGCAGAATGTTTTTACTATTTCATGTTTTAAATAATTTCAAAAATTTTCTATAAATTAATTGTTAATTTGAACATTTGAATTATCATTAATTACATATAAGATAAAATGAAAATTTCAATTCAAATCATATTTTGAGACAATGTGATTTTTTGGAGGGACTTATGATCTCAACCTTTACTCTGAGAGTATGTATAGGATTTGTTTGATTGATACGTAATAATATATACATTAGTTTAAACATTTCATTAGTTCTAAATTATTGATATAAGGTTAAGGTCAAAATATTCTTTAAGTAGAAGATCACATCCTTTTATAAAATCAATCAGAATCAAAGGATTTCACAATCCAGATGGAATCAAAGGAAGGTTATGGTATTAAGGGTTTTAATCAAAAGAATACGAGAAATGGAGATACTTCTCCCGTTGGTTAGACTTTCCGGGTCCTGGATTTCTATACTTTAGTGGTGTCATCCCCATTTGTCATCCCGTTGGTGTTATGTGGAAGGAGTGGAGGCGACCGAGAATAGGGTCCACGCGGTGTTCGTCGACGACCTTTGTCGAACATGTCAGACTTTTTGTCAAGCCGGCCGCACGCTAACAGATGCTTGGCTTGATCTCTGAAGGCCTGTCCCGTAGCGAGATAGATGATGAAATTTAGGGCATAGTGAGTGATGGAAAGGTGATCGAAGATTTCTTTGATCGTTTGGAATGTCCTAAACGTCGTCCATTGTGGGTCTTTTTTAATGTTCTCATCCGAGAGGCACTCATCTCCCGAAGTGAAGTAGTTGGAAAACTGGCAGAGATACAGAGTCCCAGTTGGCAGGGTGGAAATGATCAAATAGAAGGACACCGTCAGAAGCATGATTGTCGTTGAGGTGGCCCCTCGTCTCGTCTTATTCTGTTCTTCACGCGGCGTCTCCGAGTTGTTGTTGTTCTCATTACTGGAAATAATTGGGGCTGCTTCTTTTGGCTTCTTATGGGTGCTCTTGGTTATTCGACGGAGCTCTTTCAATACCAAAATGTTAAAGACAAGAGTCAGAATGGGCATAACCGCACTCATCATCATTTCCACAGTAGCCAGAAATATTCTACCGGCCGTGCCAGTCCACTCTTCTCGGAAGATACACGTCTGATTCTCCTGGCTGTAAGTCCATGCAAAGCTCTGAATAATCCCCAGTATGAGGAGAATTCCCCCAACAATCCCAACTGCAATACAAGCTTTCCTAGGATTGAAGAACCTGTCTCTGTAATAAGGATAGCAGATAGAAACCCAGCGTTCTAACGTGAAGAGAAACACCAGCGGTACTGAATAGTACTGCGCAACAATAAACATTCCCTGGAAAACCTCGCAAATAACTGGATGGTCAATGATTCTTATCTCCCATGTGTTCACAAGGTAGTGGACGATATATAAAAGTAAGAGTAACAGATCTGAAAGGGAAAGGGCTGCCAGATATATGGCGGAGGAGTTTGTTTTTCGAAGTTTGGGATTTATCCAGACGATGAAGGATAGAGTATTGCCAAATATTCCAACTATTATCCAAATCGGAATCATGTAACGTTGAAGCTCGAAGGAGATTGTTATGAATTCTGCCCTGAATTGGGCGATGGATTGTCGAGCGAAAATGGGCTTGTCTATCGTTCCTAGAAGAATATCTTCAGTGCAGTTAGTGGCCATTTTTGGTGGATCTATAAATTATGAAAAGAATAAAATATTATTTTAACAGAACTGTTGAATATTGTTTTTTACATTTATATATTAAATGAACAGTTTAGAAAATTGGGATGTTCATTTTAGATTTTTTTTGTATTAGTCTGTTAAACAATTATTGTGTATTGAAATAAATGTTATAATAATAAAAAATAATAATAATAGTTTCTATAAATATTGTTAATGTAACTGTATATAATGAAGTTAAAGTAATTAATATTGTTTATGAGAAAATTCCCGCCATATTAACAGTTCTGTAAGTGCTCATTTCATTTACGTTCTTGCATAAAATTTTTATTGTAATAAATAAATTACAATAAGCAAATAAAAAAAATTAGATGTTGAAGTAATATTTTAAGATTAAAATCGAAATTGGTTTAGGATTATATTTAAATAAATTTATAAAGAAATAATTTTATTGGGGAACAATTTTCGTCTTTGAGCTCTTATATACAAGGATTTTATGGGCTCTTACTGATAGATCAGGTGGTTTAAAATGTTTATAATGGAGAGTTTTTAATGGTTTATAGAGGATTACTTTCAAACTATATTGAACCAATGCAATCTATAAAAAGCAATGTAATAATTTTGACTAACAGCAAACCAATTTTTGGAAAGTAGTTGAAAACTATAAATCAGCAATAACATTCTGCATCACATTGAATTAGTAATCTCGATAAGTGGTATATAAACAAATTATTTCCTTTATTAAAATTTATCCAAATTATAACATCAACCCAGTTTCATCTTTTAAATGAAATATTTCTCTTTCTTAATAATAATAAACCAAGTCGAATTTTGCCAGAAGATAAAAATTAGATTATCATTTGTATCTGACATGGGATCTTTCATTAATCCATTCATTATCGACAACTTATGACGACATAAAGTTGACTCTAGGAAAGCCAAAGTGACAACCACATCCTGTTAGGTCCATTCAACATACTTAGAATAACAACTAATTGGGTATTTGTTAGGTGTCATATTGACGGAAGCTTACAAACCAAAGTCGTCTTCGACAGAGGAAATGCTGTTTCCTGCATTTGAATTAAAAATAATGATAAATTTTGAAATATTCTGCTCTCTGGTATATAAAACTATATAAAAGGATTTTATATATGCATAATTAAAACTAGTCTCACGCAGTTTAAAATGGGATGATAAAAATTTGAAGTTCTACAAAGTTTTAATTTGCAAGAAGTCAGGGATACCTTAATACATCGCTTATCTTAAAAATACAACAATTAATCATTTTCAGTTTTAAAAATAAATTATTTACTTATTTATATAATACAGTGTTTGCAATCATAACTGATGAAAAAAAATATAAAATATTTCTACATTTTATATTCTTTGAAAACAAGAATAACAAAAGGTTTGATATAAACTTATATTATTTTGAAATTTAACAAAAATCACATAAATATATTTTGATCTATCTTATAAGCAATTTGAACTTTTAGTTAAAGTGACGGTTTATTTCAGTTTATGAAAATAAATTTTTCTTTGCGATTTTGTTACACAAAATTGTTACATAATGTTGCTTATATTTAATTATTTATCCAATGTTCAGACATGATCTGATGGCATATATGTTCCACTTATCAATTATTTAGTAAATGACAAATACGCATCTGACTTTTCAATTTTTGCCGTATGTCAAATATTTCATAAATTTCAACTTTTCACTTCACTTCAACTTTCCACAAAATTTCATTTCACCAATCAAGAATTTTTATTCAATTTTAACTATTAAAGCGGCCAATTTTGAGAATAAAAACGGATTATCATAATGATATACAACAATCTGTAATAATTAACCCCCAATAAATCAAATTTCAGGGAATTTCTCTATTATCCCTCTTTTGAATTTATAGATTTCCTTACAAGCGGGATAAAACCTGATCACATCCAATCCAAACAAGAGTCAGAACTCGTCGTCTCTGTACCCGGAGTAGTTGTAATTAATGTTGACACTAGTGTCAGGGTGTAGGCTCCTGTATGCTTGGGTGATGGTGCATCTTACTGAGCCTTCTTCTCTTTCATCTGATCACTATGGGATCTACCCTCCTCTCTTGTCGCCATCTTATCAATAGTTTTAGTTAATGGTATTAAATTTATTTGAAGATTGAAATATTGGCAAATTAAATACAAAATGATAACTTCTTTTATTGCCTTTTTGATGGATTTTAAACATTCATAAGACTAGTTTTACTAGACAAGTCTATTCAAAGCATAAACAAGAATTTTATTTATTAACTACAATATTTATCAAATATAAATTCTTTTTAAATTTATATCAGCTTTTCCATTTATTTGCCATTTTTATTCTGATCAAGAGTTTTATTGTTTTTTAGTTAGGTTTATCCCTATTATAATGATTCTAACTTTGAACCAATATATCTTTATGCGGGGTGTATTAAAAGGAAACCTTTTCATTTTTATCGATGAAACGAGCTATTTTATGAAGGACATTATATCGCCTATACATCGAAAGTATATTGTTTGTAATGTCTGTTTACAATGGTGACAGTCGGTATAATTACACGGGGAATAATATACGAATCTGAGGACGTATGTATATAATTAAAGTTGGCTATATATCATGAGTATATAGAACAAAATATACAAAATAACACAGAAGTTCACAATACTAGAAAAGAGTTAAAACAAGTTGAGGTTTGAATTTTCACACTAAAAATAAATTTATAACGCCATGATTGCATCCCCTTCAGAATGTGAATAATTCATAGGACACACATACAATAAGGCAGAGGTATTATATAGTTCAACTGCGTAGGCTAGGAACAAACAGTAACCGAGAGAAAGAAATGTACAGAACATCATTGCATAGTTTAAGCTAAACGTCTATACTTTAACAATTATTATGTAGCGCCTGAATTATTGAATAGAGATGTCGAGTGTCTGTGTCATTTTGTTACTTTTTCTTATAACGTTGAGTTGGTTCTATATATATGCTCGACTAATTTAACCAAATTTTTGTTGTTACTTTATGAAAAAGTAAACATTTGGTTTTAAATGTACCATAATCTTAATTTAATATTGTAAATCTCTACTTTAAAATATTAACATATACGACACTGTGAAAAACACAATGTAAAACAATTGGTTATTTTTTATGAGTATAAGAGTTCTTTGTTTATATAATGTTCTAATTAATTTCATTAACGAACTAACCTTAAGCATATACCGTGTTTTTAATATGGTCTTCAAAAATAGTAATGGATTGTTAAAACACAATTTCACAATTAAATTCATATTATTTCTAGTTATATACGATTTTTAAATAATCAGAATTTTAGTTTATTAAGTTTTCAATCACTATACTCCTTTATTTATTTTCTTATTGTATTTCTTCCTTTTATAAAATAAAATTGTGAATATTTTAATGTGGTGGGTGACTGTATACCTTGTTATGCATCAATTTGAAATCTATTCATACTTTAATTTATATATTAAAGGTTAGTCAACGCTTTATTCATTTAATTAGGAAAATGTTTTCGTTAGCCTAATATAGTTTTCTGTTTACCTTATACCATAATAATTAGTAAAAATTTAATTTTTTAAAAACTTTTAATATTTTTTACATTTTAGGATTAGCATGCCTATTTCAGAAAAGTTTTGTATTACATAAAAAACAAATAAAATTATATACATTATAAATATTTTACTTTCTGCAGGCAAAAGATAGTTTGATAGAAGAGAAGGCTTCATCTTAAATTATAGCACATGTTTAAATGTGGGATCAAAATGATGTTTAGAAAATTTTCAATATTTTTTAGAACGTTGTATACAACTTATATTATCCTAACATTGTGATAAACGTAATAAAACAAATATATGTATTGTAAAATTAAGAATATCTTTGAAAAAAATATTTTTACATTGTGAAAATTCTAACAAAATAATACAATAGACAATGTAATTAATATCTACATTTTATACAATAATCTTACCCTAACCAAGTCTTTAATTAACGAAATAACTAAACCTACACAATGCCAATCACGCGGCCACATGTATTAAAAAGAAGTAAGTGCATGGTTACTGTTGCTAATGAAGATATTAATTTTCAGCTATTTAGGTCAATGGAAACTTTTTGTTCTAATAGATTTATATTTTTTTAAATCACAGATTTGTGTATGGATGAAACTTTTTATTTACGAAACTGACACAAAGTTCAAATATTAATTTTGTTATTTTCTATTTATAATTTTCAATAAATTGCAACAGCATAACAAATTATAAAAGCAAACATTGTTGCATAATTTATGTTGAATTTCTAATTCTGGTAAATTCAAATAACATAAATGGTTTATGAATATTGAAAAACAAAGTTCGCTTTTTATTGGCGTCAAGTAAATGAAATAGTTCTTGTTTCCTATGAGAATGATAGAAGATTACTAAATAAAGTACTATCAATAAAGGTACTCCACATGTTAGTTTGTCTGCAAAACATAGTTTGAATATATTAACAGTGCAAATTGAGGCAACATGTGTGATATATTCATGGGAGGTTGTGTACATTGGGATCAGGGGATGTATATAGAGTTGCGTCGCACAATAATAAAATAGTAATTGCAAAAATATTTTGTCACTTAAATATAGTCACAAATGCTGGGGGGGAGCTTCTTTGAAAGTCGAAATGAAGGCAATTAAATTCGTCGTCTATATACATATTTTTATCGTTGCATATATCAAGGTGGTTGTAGATGTATATTTAATTACTTGAATGTTGGCGTCTAACGTATTTTAGGTTTCCTATAAATGTTAATATATTGAATGCTCAACGTAGCCAACAAGTCATTTATCTCTCTTTTTATATATTTGTTGTTGAATTTCTTAAACAATAATTTTGAATAGCTACTGAGTAAATAAAGTTGAAGAAAGAGAAATTAGTATATGTAACCATTTTATTTTATTGTAAACAAAAATATAGCTATATATACTAACTTTTGCCGAGGTGCACAAAGTCAAGTCTGAGTCGGGCTAAAAGCTTAAGCATAATACATTATAAGAAACTTCATTGGACCTCAGCAAACATCAGAATTACAATATGCAAATACCAACCGATCGAAAAAAGAAACAATTTTTATTTCTCCCTCTATAGCTAAAGGATCCAAATGGTGAGTGACTGTATAGGTAGAAATGTCAGATTGTTTAAATCGCGCACGTTGTATGAAATCTGTACAATCTAGCCACTTTCATGAGATAACATATCTACGAATGAGTAAATTTTAATATATGTGTGTGACATGATAATAATTGAAATCTATTTGACAACGATATATTGTGAACTAACGTTGACAACCTTTTGCTATCTTTTTAAAATGAATTATTTATTCAAAATATATTTTTTTAAATTTAATTGACTGATAAATCTATTGATTATTTCTAAAAATTCTAACTC